>SJYV01014727.1:0-11485 GCA_006410875.1 Neotragus pygmaeus
GATTAGATTGACTAGTTTTCTGTGAGTATGGTTTCAGTGTGTCTGCCCTCTGATGCTCTCTTGCAACACATACCATCTTACTTGGGTTTCTCTTACCTTGGACGTGGGATATCTCTTCATGGCTGCTCCAGCAAAGCATAGCCGCTGCTCCTTACCTTGGACAACGGGTATCTTCTCACTGCTGCCCTTCCTGACTTTGAACGTGGAATAGCTCCTCTAGACCCTCCTGTGCCCGTGCAGCCACCACTCCTTGGGCCTAACAGAAGCAGAAGATATTAAGAAGAGATGGCAAGAATACACAGAAGAACTGTACAAAAAAGATCTTCATGACCCAGATAATCACGATGGTGTGATCACTCACCTAGAGCCAGACATCCTGGAATGTGAAGTCAAGTGGGCCTTAGAAAGCATCACTACGAACAAAGCTAGTGGAAGTGATAGAATTCCAGTTGAGCTAAGATGATGCTGTGAAAGTGCTGCATTCAGTATGCCAGCAAATTTGGAAAACTCAGCAGTGGGCACAGGACTGGAAAATGTCAGTTTTCATTCCAACTCCAAAGAAAGGCAATGCCAAAGAATGCTCAAACTACCAAACAATTGCACTCATATCACATGCTAGTAAAGTAATGTTCAAAATTCTCCAAGCCAGGCTTCAGCAATATGTGAACCATGAACTTCCAAATGTTCAAGCTGGTTTTAGAAAAGGCAGAGGAACCAGAGATCAAATTGCCAACATCTGCTGAATCATCAAAAAAGCAAGAGAGTTCCAGAGAAGCATATATTTCTGCTTTATTAACTATGCCAAAGCCTTTGACTGTGTGGATCACAATAAAGTGTGGAAAATTCTGAAAGAGATGGAAATACCAGACCACCTCTTGAGAAATTTGTATGCAGGTCAGGAAGCAACAGTTAGAACTGGACATGGAACAACAGACTGGTTCCAAATAGGAAAAGGAGTACATCAAGGCTATATATTGTCATCCTGCTTATTTAACTTATATGCAGAGTACATCATGAGAAATATTGGGCTGGAAGAAGCACAAAAGATCATGTTATCTGGTCCCATCACTTCATGGGAAATAGATGGGGAAACAGTGGAAACAGTGTCAGACTTTATTTTTTGGGGCCCCCAAATCAGTGCAGATGGTGACTGCAGCCATGAAATTAAAAGACGCTTACTCCTTGNCTGATAGTGTCTGTTAACCACTATTTCGGTTTGGAAGACTTAAATGAATTTAAGTGTCCTTCAAGCATTAAACAAATAAGGCTGACTTGTATGTATTTATAAGCTGGTCTACCACCTACCACTTCATGGGAAATAGGTGGGGAAACAGTGGAAACAGTGTCAGACTTTATTTTTCTGGGCTCCAAAATCACTGCAGATGGTGATTGCAGCCATGAAATTCAAAGACACTTACTCCTTGGGAGAAAAGTTATGACCAACCTAATAGCATATTGAAAAGCAGAGACATTACTTTGCCAACAAAGGTCCATCTAGTCAAGGCTATGGTTTTTCCAGTGGTCACGTATGGACGTGAAAGTTGGACTGTGAAGAAGGCTGAGCGCCAAAGAATTGATGCTTTTGAAGTGTGGTGTTGGAGAAGACTCTTGAGAGTCCCTTGGACTGCAAGGAGATCCAACCAGTCCATCCTAAAGGAGATCATTCCTGGTTGTTCATTGGAAGGACTGATGCTGAAGCTGAAATTCCAATACTTGGCCACCTCCTGCGAAGAGTTGACTCATTGGAAAAGACTCTGATGCTGGGAGGGATTGGGGCAGGAAGAGATGGGGATGACAGAGGATGAGATGGCTGGATGGCATCACTGACTAGATGGACGTGAGTCTGAGTGAACTCCGTGAGTTGGTAATGGACAGGGAGGCCTGGTGTGCTGCAATTCATGTGGTCACAATGAGTCGGACACGACCAAGCGATTGAACTGAACTGAACCACCTACCACACCGCTTCAGGTCCTAAAAGGGTAACACTTCAAAAACATACATACTTTGGGGGAATATTTTGTAGTATTTAAAACTCTACATATTTTGTTTTTGTGTGTGTGTGTAGAAGAATTCAGAGGGAAGATTTTTGTTAGCTGTTGAGCCATGACATTCTGTGAATACATATTAAGAACAACAGTGATAATTTTGCACTTTTTCTTGGCAAATGTCAAATTAGGATGCTCAGAGCATTAGCTCTCTAGTTACCATATGCCATGTCTTTGTTTTTGTGCAGTGTATTCTCAAGCCTTCCATCAATTCAGAACAATTAATTATACTTCTTTGTATGGAGAAAAGCAGAATAGTACATTTCAAATTGTTAAAGACTAATCAAAATTTTTGAAAGCTTAGCTTTCCAAGCAATTTTGGGAAAATAAGTGGTGTTTATGATCAGTCATAAATATGAGGAGATGCTTCTATGAATTGGAATTAAATGGGTGTTACTAACTGATGTACCAATAAAAGCAGTTTTAAGCTTCAGACAGTTGGTCAATCTATTGGTTTGCGTTTCAATGACTTATTCATTTTGTATTTTATGTTTCCATTAACTTCTCTTCATTCGCAGCTCCATAAGCCATTTGAAAGAGGATGTAGATGAGATGTGGGACTGAACTTGGTCTTCAAACCTTTTGTTGTTGGGAGAAGGGCGGTAGGGTTCTGGGTAAGATATGCAGGCCAGTGCACTAAGCCTATGAGGAAAGTCAATGGAAAACATAACCAACCTAACCAAACCGAAAGCTAACACACAAATGTTCTGAAAAGTCTAAAGTAGTAGTTCACAAGGCCCCTCAGACCCCGGCAGCCTTGGACTTATTAAAGGACCTCTAATTCTGTGGTTCTTAACCCTGACCAACAGATAGAAGTCAGATCCCCTGCTCAACCCCTCCTCCCACCAGTTATGATTTAATTGGTCAAGGTGGGGCTAGGGCATGAGTAGTTACCTAAAGCTCTGCAAATGATCCCAGTGTCGGGAACAGTTGCTAGCAACTGCTTTGTTCTTATGAACACCTAACAACATCTGTAGACTGAAGTGTTACCGTATATATACACGTGTCATGTATTACTTTTCCTTTGTAATCTATGGAAAGAATAACTCAGATACAAATTCATTAAATGTTTCATGGAGTTAATAGAAGCTTTTTTGTATTTACATGCTTTCTCATCTATGTCCCATCATGTGGACATTTTCAAACTTGAAGAGTTTGATAACCTTAGCTATGACCTTGGCTATGAAGGGCTCAGGGTAGAGTTGAGATTGTGGTTAAAACAATTACCCTTATAGGTGGTCAAGACTAGTTCTTGGCTAGATCACAAGACCTGGATAATCTTACTCTTAAGTGTTCGGGAGAGACCTCTTAAACACAGAGAGGGTAAAAGAGATTTGTGTGATGCATCCTTGTTATGATTCTGAGAACTGAATGAGATTCGTAGCTCTGGCTCCTGCCTTGGGGAGCCTTGAGTAGCTTCTTTGAGAAAGTGAAAAGAAGACAGGATAGATTTCCTTTTGCTTTGAGGCTTCTTACGTGCCTCTGAAATATGTCTCCCTGGGGCAGGCCAGATTTCTCGAGTGCAATGAATATAGCTCTTTCTTTCAAGGACCTGAAGGCTCAGACTGAAGAAGTTAGTTCTGTCTACAGCCTAAGTGGACCTTAGGGTGGGACCTGCTTTCTGGGGGTGTTCTGTGGCATCACATTCAACCCAGGAATGTGCAGAGGTGGCTGCAAGCCCAAGATCCTGGCTCAGAAGTATATCTGTCTATTGTTCTATCTATAGTGGGCACAGGTCAGTTCCGTTGCTAGAAAGACAAAATTGCTTTTGGCCTTATGTCTTGATCTTTTCAAATATTAAAAATCATAGCTAGGTGTCAAATGCAAAAGGTAGTTCTGCACAGAAGGCACCGGGATCCCTGCACTTCTCAAGAACAGTTATACTTAAGATATCTGTGGTAGGAAAAATATTATGACATAAAAATACTCGAAGCAAGAAGAGCCTGCCACAATTATAAGAAACTCATTCCAGATTTTAACAACCTTATTAAAGAAGCTCTTACTTTAATTTATTAGAAATCTCTCCTGTTGTAGATCATTTCTTATTTTTTTATCCTCAGGGAGATGAATACAAAATTGGACACCATTCTCTATGTGGTATTTCATTATCGACATGGAGGCATTTGTTAATTTCCTTTTAAGTTTACGTCTCCAGCAATAAACAGGCCCAGTGTTTTTCTCTTCTTGCTTCCCCTGTCTCCTCCTTACCTGGCCTTCTGTGAAGCTTTGCTGGTGTGTGTGGTGAACTCCTGAAGACCTCTGGTAAAATTATTGAGCAGAGTCCTCCATTCTTCCCTGAGTCCTCCCTTCTTGCGAACTTCCCTGGTGGTCCAGTGGTTAAAACTCCAAGCTTCCACTGCAGGAGGCATGGGTTTGATCCCACATGCTGAGTGGCCAAAAAAAGGAAGAAAGAAAGAAAGAAAATTAGTCTCCTCTTTGCATTGCAAGTCCATTTCCTGAAATTAGAACACTTTCCTACCTGCCTATCTCTGTCTCAAACAGGGCAGTGCCACCACCCCGTGAATGGCCCGTGGTTAAACCGCAGAACAGCCACAAGGGAACGCTTATTTCCCGCTCAGCGCTTGTCCCCTTCCTCTGTTCATGAATCTCTGCACTGGACACATGGAGTTAGTTTTTTACATTAAATAGCAAGAGTAACCTTACATTAAATTAATCAGCAAGTCCTATTGATTCTACCTCCTAAATATGTTTCAACTCAGTCCTTTCCATCACCCCTCCCACCAGTAGCCACCATCCCAGTCTAGAGATGGTATCTCTCTCACCTGGATCTCTTATTTCCTGCTCATTCTTTACATTTAAGCCATAAGAACTCTTTCTAAAATGAGGAATCAGTCACATTACTCCCTCCTACCTTCTTAAAACCCTCTAGTGACTCCCCCGCCCCCACCCATGGTAAATTTACAATTCAAAAACCTGGTTACTAAGCACTCTTTGCTCAGCCTCCAGCTGCTGGTTTTGTTCCATCTCTGGCTGTTCCCTAGAGGACCATCTTCAACTTCTTTCATTTCCTCAGATTCATCAGCTTTCTATTGCCTCCGAGTCTTAAATACCATTCCCTCTTCCTGGGACACTGATCCTTTGGCTGGCAGCTTAAAAATTTCACTTTCCTTGAGAGATCCACCCCCACCCCACCTGGCCCCATACTGTGTGTTCCAGAGTACCCTAAGTTTCTCTTACTACTATACTCACTTGTGATCATTGCTCGGCTAGCAAGATCTATTTTTTGCTATCTTCCATTTTTAAGCTTTCATTCTTTCTACAATATCAGAGTAATATGTCCCTTTATCTAGTTATCCTTAATTCTCTTCATCTCCTGCCATTAACTGATACCTCAATTTTGGGCTCAGCTTTCTTTATTTTCTTAAATTGGAAATTAATCTAGAGGATTAATATAATTAGGGAAGTATGCAATTGTATCAACTCTTCTGACCTCTCACGAGATGAATTATATCAAATTTTGAGTTAATTTGGGAGAATATTCCCATAAATAGTGTGATGATGACATGGACAAAGTATGTTTTACCATGCATTATATTTTAAAAACCATGAAGACTTAATGAAACGAATCATTCTTCTCAGCTTTTAAATTGGAAGATGAACACTTGCCACATATATCAATATAGTTATCTTTTTCTCCTCTAGGTACAGGTTTATCAGTGCATGTGGAGAGCTGAGAAGAGGGTGAAGAGGGTACACTATATTTTTGTTCTCCTTGGTCATGCCTAGGCACCCCTATGACCGTTGTCTTCATGTGGCTTTGGCTATTTTGGCAATGAATACCCCATAGTCTTGGTGGTTGATTAACTCAGAGTTGAACTGTGGTGGATGAGGCCCTTCTCCAGAGATACAGACCATCACAAAGATAAGAGCAGAAAGGTTTGCCTATTCCAGAGTGGATTTTCAAGTCCAGTCTCCCAGGGTCCACATCACTAATATATAACTACCAAAATACATGCCGTGACATCATCTTTCTTCCTTCCCATTTTAAGGCTTTTTTCTCATTAATGAACTTTATTGATCCTACTAGTGACTAACCTCTTCATCATTTTGGACAATTGGTCTCATATGAGAATCATTTATGAGCATTTAAAACCAAGTAAAAACCAAAGCTTCATACTGATTGATTCAACCTCTCAGGTAATTTTCACCTGTAGCCAGAGTAAAGAACCACTGATTTAGGTCATAGGATGCACTCACTGATTTATGAACCTTCTTTTTTTTTTTAATTTTTAAATGTTTTTATCAACCTTCTTGACTTTCTTTATATGTAGACTTTCACCTTCATCTCACCGTTCCCCATCCCAGTAAATGGTGTTTCCATCTATACAGTTTCTCAAATTAAAACCTGAGATTCTTCATCTTTCTTTAGTCCCCCGTCCCCAACCAGTGCATCAGGAAGTACTGTGAACTCAACATATTCATCTATTTCTCCTTAACCTCCATCGGTTTCTTTTAACCCAGAACATCGTCTTGCCTTACCTGGACCACTGACATTTCCTAACTGGTTTCTCCTCTTCCAACCCAATCTCATCTTCCACAAAGTTCTTAACTTTTAAAGAATAGTCTTAAATTTTTATTGTAAAATATTTCAAACTTTTAGATAAGAATAGGTGATCAAGGTTTATAGTCTAAACACTGTACTATATTTGCTTCAAAGTTTTGTTGTCGTTTTTGTTATTGTTTGTTTGTTTTTTAGTGAAGAAAAATCGGTTGTTAAGAGCTGAAGCCTCACGCTCCCTCTCCTTCATGCCATCTCCTCTCTTCCTCGCTGGAGCTAACCAACCATGCATATTAGTTTAGAGTTTATTATTCTCATGCATGCAGTGTACTTTGCTACATAATATTTAACATTGTTTTTAAATATTGGTGGTATTATATAGATGGTATCAGATTGTAGCACTTTGCTTCATTTAACATGTTTTTGATATTTGTTCATGTTAATACAAGAAGCTTTAGTTTATTCATTTAAATTGTTGTAGAGTATATCAAAACAAGACATCATAATGTATCTTTCTGTTGACGATTCAACTGACTTCCAGGTTTTTTCTTTTCATAATTGATGTTGCAGTGAACATTTGTACATCTCTCTATGGTGCATGTATAATAGTATCTCTAAATATATGCCAAGAAGTGAAATGTGAGGTCCCAGGGCCTTTTTAACCTTCTAATATTTTGCAGATTTGCAATATAGTTTTTAGAAAAAAGTTCTATTACTCAGGAAAAATGTTGTAGAGCACCTCTATTATGCCAGTATGGGTAGTAAATGAGAGACAAAAGGTTTTCTTTCTTAGATCTTATATACCAGTGGCGGGAGAACAAATAAACTAAGATGATGCTTTCAGAGAACACTGAGTGCTGAAATGAATCATAGCATCCTTCTGCTTCAAGATCTTCGGTGATTTTCCATTAAGAATAATGTAGCTCCTGCCTGGTCCTGTTAAGACTTGGCACTCCCTGGCTCCTGCCTTCCTCTCCCATTCTCCCTGTGGCTTCCTGTTCTCTTGCCTTTGACCTTTGAGTTTGGGGAAACTACTAAGCTTTCTCTTGCTTCTGGACCTTCACATGAGCAATGTTTCAGCTTCCCGGAAAGTTTTCCTCACCATTCTTTTTTTTTTTTCTCTTCACCATTCTTTGACTGACAAATTATTCCTCATGAATCAAGTCTGAGCATGCTTGTCCTGTCTTCAGAGAGACCTTCCTTGATCCCCAGAAAAATAGATCCCTTCTTTTGAGTCTGTCTCATGGCACCTTGCTCTTTTACTCAGTTATCAGTTACCACAATATATGGTATAGATTTGTATGCCTGTCACCTGCCTCAGCTGCCTAGACTGCATGTGCCATGATGGCTGGGATGGTGCTCACAGCCTGATACATGGTGGCTCCTAAGTGAATGAACAACACAAAAGTAATAATGCGAATTAGTGTTTTTCTGAAAGTTTGGTTGCAGGCTCATTTTGAGCAGGCGATTTGGTTTTGCTTGGCTTTTGATTTCTGTCTCTCCCTTAGGGCTCCACTCTTCCTAACTCAGGGTTTAGAATGGCCTGCAGAAGTCCTGGACCAGAATCAGGCCTTCGTAGAAGAGGGCTCCAGGCCTTTTGATTATGGGGGCAGCACAACACTCGTAGAAGGCCAACAGTGTTTGCCCTGGGGGCTCTCACCTTGTCCACAGCCAGCCTCCCTAGGCCCTCAGTCAGATAAAATTCATAGTTCTAGATGGTGGTAGATGACAGTGCTCTGCTTCTTATTTTTAAGCCTCTTTCAACAAGGAGATGTCAAGAGCACTGGGAGAAGCCTCAGCTCAGCCCCTAGCTTGGAACAGTGAGCCTGGATCCGGTTCGTCTTCCTCCTTGGAATGTTTTTAGCCCCTATTACCCTGTCAGGAGCCAGTCTTTGCTCGCTCTCTCTCACTCTCTCCTTCCTTCCTTCTCTTCCCTCCCACCCTCCTTCCCTTCCTTCTTCTCTTCTTTCATCCCTTCCTTTTTCTGCTTTCCATTTGAAAGTAAATTGAAGGTAGTATGACGTTTCATCTCAAAATACTCTAGCATGCATATCCTAAAGATAAGAACATTCTCCTACATCATTACAATATCACTATCACACCCAAGAAATTATATATTGACACATGATATTACATAATATATAACGTTCTCATTCAACTTTGTCTAGTCATCTTCCCCCTAAATTGCACAACACTTTTCAATGTCATTTAGGTTTCAGATCTCTTCAGTCTTTTTTAAGCCAGCACAGCGTCCATGGCTTTATTTCATCCCTCATGATACTGACATTTTTGAAGCGTCTAGGTCAGACTTCTGATAGAACGACTGATCATCTGCATTTTTCCCAACTTTCTTTTCCTGAATGATCAGATTCAGAGGCTGGACAAAAGCATTCCACATTCTTAATGATGCTATGTCCTTCTTATAGTACCACATCAGGGAGGCACATGGTGCTATTTTGTCTCATTAATGGTGATGCTAAGTTTGATCATTTTTTAAAAGATCTGTCCATCAGATCTTTTAATAAAAAGACATCTTTTCCTCTTTGAATTTAACGAGGAATCTGTGGGATAGCACTTTGAGACTAAGTGAATAACTTGTTTAACAGTAATTTTTCACTTAATGGTATTGGCATCTTGATTGGCATCATTGATTAATGATTCTTGCTTGTATCCATTATTGCATTGGTAGTTGCAAAATAGGTATTATATAATTTTATCATTTCTTCTACGTTTTTAGCTAACATTCTGTAAAGAAACCTGTTACCTCCTTCCTCCCCATTACATTAAATACATTTTAAAAAGTATTTTAAAAGTATCAGTATGGGCTCACACATTCTATCTTTTTCCCACAGGATCATTTGACTGGAAGAAAAGTAGTGCTTTTCTGCATTTTTTCATAATACTTAATATATTTATTATGTATTTTTCTTATATAATACTTTGTTGTCTATGTGAAATAACATATTTTAGTAAATAGCATAGTGTGAAGTTCTATAAAAAAACACTTCCCCCTCCCCTAGTTTTGATATCTTGTTGTGGTAGGGTTTAAAGTTTCTCTTTCGTTTACCATGGTTAACAACTATGGGGGTGACTCGTTTTCATTTATACTCCTTTAGTGAATTCAACATGCAATCAAATCTATTCTTGTTGTTAAAAATCAGTGAGGTGAGGTTCCCAACGATAAGTTCTTATACACAGAAATAGACAAAAATACACTTCTCTCTCCTTCTTCTTGACAACAAGCACATGCAATTAATCCCCTCTCTTGCCTTATTTTTAGGATCGAAGATTCAATGATGAAATCGACAAGCTAACTGGGTACAAGACGAAGTCATTACTGTGCATGCCTATCCGGAGCAGTGACGGCGAGATCATCGGCGTGGCCCAAGCAATCAATAAGATTCCTGAGGGTGCTCCATTTACTGAAGATGATGAAAAAGTAAGACTGCGTGCCTTTTGTGATTTGTACTATTCTTCTTGATCACTGATTGCTATTCTCCCTGAAAAGGACAGGAATTATGCGAATAGCTGTTGGATTAGACCATTCATGGATCAAAGAACTTTTTCTCCTATTATATGTAATATAATGGGAGCTTTTTTTTTTTTGCCATATCACAGAATGTAGTATAATTGAAAATAATTACTTCATCTTCACCTTAACTTGCTTTTCATTGCAATCCCGGTAGTTTTCTTGTTATTCCCTAATCTTTATATTCCTTACAAATAAGCTTTTTAATTGAGGATCATAATACCAGCACACACAGCCCAAGGGAAGATAGGGGAGATAAAAAGATTACTGTGTTTCAGAAACTCAGCCCTTTTCTTATAGTTTTATAACCACTGTGAAGAATTGTTTTCTCAGTTCTTCTATAAAAATCTCAATAAAATGAATGTTATTTAATTGTTATTCCAAATTGCTAATAAAAAGGACATTATTTTTGTCCCTGAAGAGCAGTTGACCTTGGTAGAAATGATGTACTCTTTGCTCTGAAATGTTGAATTTTCTCACCAGTATTTTATCCACCAGCTCATTTTAAAAGAGAGAGTTTCGAAGAGCTGAAGTTCTGGCTTCGAATCTCTTTCCATTCATGTTGAATAGAACCTGGTGGAATATTTATAAAATCTGTGGTAAAAGCAAACCTCAAGTTAATTTGTTTAGGTTTATGATTGCCATACTCCTGTTTGATTCTAAAAAGCACTTTATAATTTAACCTTCTGGCTGTGAGATTGCTGTTTGCCAGTGCTGATTACTAATGCATTAAATTAATACAAATGTTCAGGTATAAAAGGTCAACATAAAATATGATTATAAGAAAAAGATTTTTAAGAGAGTCTTTTATTGAGAGGTCATTTCTCTAGTCAGATTTACACACCCCAAATCCCAGAAAAGGCTGATAAACTCTTACTGTGCGATAGGACCACAGGCAAGGTCTTACCCATCCAATAATTGGCTACAGTGTGCAAGGTAGGGGCCACGAGAAACAAAGGTAAATTCCAGACCTGCTATGCTATGTGGTCTGCATGAGGAAGAAGGGGAGGTCAGCAATTAGATATTCTAGGACTGCTGTGAGTGCCTAGGAAAGGGAGAGCGAGGCTGTCTCGAAGACTCTGAAGAGGCTTCTTGAAGGAGATGACCTCTGATCAGACCTCTGAAGAAAGCTTTTTTAAGACAAAGCTAGGTGAGAAGGTGACACTGTTTAGGAACACATAAAACGTAGTCTACCTCATTCACTATGCAAATATTTCCATGGAAAGTGCAGATAGAACAAACATTTTATTTTGTTCCTTTTGTACCAAAGAAAACAAAGATCATGGCATCCCGTCCCATCACTTCATGGGAAATAGAAGGGGGAACAGTGGAAACAGTGTCAGACTTTAGTTTTTTGGGCTCCAAAATCACTGCAGATGGTGACTGCAGCCA
>SJYV01014729.1:0-10677 GCA_006410875.1 Neotragus pygmaeus
TGGCCCCTCTAGGTTGTCACAGAGCACCAGGTTTGAGCTCCACATCACACAGCAAATTCCGACTGGCTATCTATTTTGCATATGGTAATGTATATGTTTCCATGCTACTCTCTCAGTTCCTCCCACCCTTACACTGTTGTGTCCATAAGTCTGTTTTCTCTGTCTGCATCTCTATTCCTGCCCCACAAACAGGTTCATCAGTACCATCTTTCTAGATTCCATATATATGCAGGCAAATTACCTTTGATGCCAAACCTCAAACCTGCTCTTTTCCTTCCTCCTCACCATTCTACTACTACCTTACATTTCTTCAGTTTCCAAAGCACTCAAAAAATGCAGACACCAAGGCTCAGCTCAGTTCAGTCACTCAGTCATGTCCGACTCTGCGACTCCATGGACTGCAGCAGGCCAGGCCTCCCTGTCCATCATCAACTCTCAGAGTTTACTCAAACTCATGTCCACTGAGTCGGTGATGCCATCCAACCATCTCATTTTCTGTCATCTGCTTCTCTTCCTGCCTTCAATCTTTCCCAGCATCAGGGTCTTTTCCAATGAGTCAGTTCTTCCCATCAGGTGGCCAAAGTATTGGAGTTTCAGCTACAGCATCAGTCTTTCCAATGAACACCCAGGACTGATCTCCTTTATGATGGACTGGTTGGATCTCCTTGCAGTCCAAGGGATTCTCAAGAGTCTTCTCCAACACCACAGTTCAAAAGCATCAATTCTTCAGCACTCAGCTTACTCTATAGTCCAACTTTCATATCCACACATGACTAATGGAAAAACCAGAGCTTTGACTAGACAGACCTTTGTTGGCAAAGTAGTGTCTCTGCTTTTTAATATGCTGTCTAGGCTGGTCATAACTTTCCTTCCAAGTAGCAAGTGTCTTTTAATTTCATGGCTGCAGTCACCATCTGCAATGATTTGGGAGCCCAAGAAAATAAAGTCTGTCACTGTTTCTACTGTTTCCCCACCTATTTCCCATGAAGTGATGGGACCAGATGCCATGATTTTGTTTTCTGAATGTTGAGTTTTAAGCCAACATTTTTACTCTCCTCTTTCACCTTCATCAAGAGGCTCTTTAGTTCTTCTTCACTTTCTGCCCTAAGGGTGGTGTCATCTGCATACCTGAGGTTATTGATATTTCTCCAGGCAATCTTGATTCCAGCTTGTGTTTCANTTTTACTCTCCTCTTTCACCTTCATCAAGAGGCTCTTTAGTTCTTCTTCACTTTCTGCCCTAAGGGTGGTGTCATCTGCATACCTGAGGTTATTGATATTTCTCCAGGCAATCTTGATTCCAGCTTGTGTTTCATCCAGTCCAGTATTTCTCATGATACTCTGCATATAAGTTAAATAAGCAGGGTGACAATATACATCCTTGACATACTCCTTTCCAGATTTGAAGCCAAGTGCAGAGCAGAGGAATGACTTGCTCAAGTTTGCACAGTCTATAAATACAAAAAAATCCCTAGATGTTCAAAAGAATGTGTGCATAGTAATAATGAAGGGTGTCATCAGGGAAAGCCAACTGACCAGGCAACCACTGTGAAGAGGCTTCATTTTGACAAATTTTATTTTGTCAGTGTCCCAGTGCTCACCTGACTCATGCTAAGCAAGATCCCAAGCAACTGGCATATGCAACCAGAATGCCTAAGTATTCATTTGCGATATGAATTATTACTACTAGGGAGACTAGATTCTCATATTCCTGGCCATATCTCCACTGACAAGGCTACATGAAAAGATGAGTTATAATCAGAGGGTTGATTAGTGAGTTAAAATCATTACCAGATGAGTCAGTGAAATCACGTTCAGTGGTATCAGGTCTTTGTAATCTAATGAACCATCTCCGCAATGAAACTAAACCTGCTACAGAAACTGGCCCTTAGACAGAATCAGACAGGCTCTGCAGAGTGCCCTCAATTACTCTCTCCAGCCTCTGTTCTCCTCGACACATCACTTCTTTAACAATGTTAATACCTTCCGGTGACACCTCTCTGCTTTGATCTATTGCATCTTGTTTAAAGTTTAATTATCAGAGAACAACCTATTTTCAGAGTCTTCAGGGGACACCTGTCACCTCCATGGACCGCCAACCGAGACCAGGTCCTTTGATTCTGAGTCTGAAAGGCTTTCAACTACACCTTGCTCCCTCACCATCAAACAGGATGATGCTATATCCTTCACAGGGTTTTTCCAGGAGCAAAATGAAACAAATACAAAAATGCTTTTAAAGGACCCTGGAAATACACGCTATTATCATTTGAAAAAACACAAATGGATCATTTTGCTCTTGTTCAACTTTACCAAATAAAGTTGTAAATGAGACCTGAGCGCACTTGGTGGAAGAATTTCCCANGGAGGGGGAGAGAGAGGGAGAGAAAATTCCTGATTCCCATAAGCTATCATTATCCATTCAATTCTATTCATACCTATGCATTAAACCTCCACCCTGAAACTCCGAAAGCACTCAGGGCTGGGGATACTGGTGGCAACAGTATACATACAGTCACTCGTCTTAAAGAGCTCATGCATATAAATAAATAAACAGGCAGTGTCAGTATAATTGGGAAGGATCAGAGTGCACTGTGAATGGAATCTAAGACAGATGTGGTAAGTCAGAGAGGGCCACCAGGAGGAAGTAGAACCTAAAATACTTTCTTACCATGGGGCGATTGCAGGAAAAAATCAGAGGGAAGCAGAGGGATCAGAAGCAGTAACACAAGAAAGAGCAATGAAGCAGAGGATAAGGCAAAAATGAACAAATGAGTTGGACTGGGAAGGCTGAAGCAAGATGCAAGAGAAAAAGAAACTGCTAGCTACTCAGTTTGTCTGACTCTTTGCAACCCCATGGACTGTAGCTCGACAGGCTCCCCTGACCATGGAATTCTCCAGGCAAGAATACTGGACTGAGTAGTCATTCCCTTCTCTAGAGAATCTTCCTAACCCAGGGATCTAACCTGTCTCCTGCATTGCAGGCGGATTCTTTACCATCTGAGTCACCAGGAAAGCTCTGCAAGATGCGAGAAGGTGACTAGCAAAAGAGGAGGTGGAGAGGCAAGCAAGGGCAGGATCTCGGAGCTGCCACATGGACTTGGGATGTTTTCTTAACGTCGATGGAATTACTGAGGATGGGAAGGAGGGTCAGGCAGGGGAGGCACCCCACCCCACCACCAAATTTTAGAAATCACTCTGACCCACTGTATAGCACAACAAACTCTACTCGATATTCTGTAATAAGCTAAATGGGAAAAGAATTTGAAAAAGAATAGACAGATGTATATTTATAACTGAATCACATTGCTGTATACCTGAAACTAACACAAATTGTTTAACACAAACTATACTTCAATATAAAATGAAAAAAAAAATCACTCTGGTTACAAGTGGGAGATGACTGTGGAGCAATCCTGGGGTCAGAGAAAACAACTCAGGCTGTGGCAGTGACTTAGATGGGAGTTCCTAGTGACTGGGACCAAGGAGGTGGCAGCCCAAAATGGACCAAAGAGGAAAGATAAANTCCCACTCTTCCGCACCCATGGCCAAGTGAGAGAGGATTCTTCAAAGAATACTGGCACAACTTTACTGCATAGCACTTCCACGGACAGCCCAATTCCCTTTGTCCTTCCCTGTGTGGGGCCCCAAAGGATCTGAAATGATACAACTGTCCCACAGATTTGAGGGTGGTAGCTGCTCAAGCCCCAGGGGTCCACAGGCTATCCTTAGGAAGATCTGGCTGTGAACACCAGTGGCTTTTAGGCTCTGAACCACAACTCACGGTACACACACACGTGGGCTCAGGACAGAAATAAAAGCTGCCCTCATTATGATACACTCCGATCATTTTTTTCCCTATTATTTCATTTTTAAAATGCTGGTTCTGGCCCACTAAATTATCTTCAATGGGCTTTCCTGTTGGCTCAGACAGTAAAGAATCTACCTGCAGTGTGGGAGATCTGGGTTTGATCCCTGGGTTGGGAAGATCCCCTGGAGGAGCGCATGACAACCAACTCCAGTATTCTTGCCTGGAGAATCCCCATGGACAGAGGAGCCTGGGTGGGCTACAGTCCACGGGGTCACAAAGAGTTGGACACAAACTACTTGGGTGTTGCAACCCGAAGAATGAAAAATGCTACCCCAAATCATAAATTTTTCCCCCGCAGTCTATGGAAAAGGGTAACTCTTGTGAAATGATCCATAAAGTTTGTATTTATTTACTATATATGCATACTTCTGTGCAAGGGACTTCCTGGCTTCAGGCAGATTGTCAAAGTGAGAGGTAACATTTGAGAAGTGAGGATACATTGATCTTGGTCCTCCAAGAGGAGAGAGGACAGGAACTAGGATTTCTGCTGCTTCATGACTCCTGTGACCCCCTGAAAACTCCTGTGGATGAGATTGGGGAAGGTCCTCAGACTCATCCTCCACCATCATATAAGACCCATAGGGGTTCCCTCTATTGGAGATCGAAGGGATTGATATTTGAGGGGATCAATCTGTGGTGCTAGAGAAGATGCTTAAGAATCCCTTGGACTGTAAGGAGATCAAATTAGTCCATCTCCTTGGAAGGAAAGTTATGATCAACCTAGAAAGCATATTCAAAAGCGGTGACATTACTTTGCCAACAAAGGTCCGTCTAGTCAAGGCTATGGTTTTTCCAGTGGTCATGTATGGATGTGAGAGTCGGACTGTGAAGAAAGCTGAGTGCTGAAGAATTGATGCTTTTGAACTATGATGTTGGAGAAGACTCTTGAGAGTCCCTTGGACTGCAAGGAGATCCAACCAGTCCATCCTAAAGGAGATCAGTCCTGGGTGTTCTTTGGAAGGACTGATGATAAAGCTGAAACTCCAATATTTTGGCCACCTCATGAGAAGAGCTGATTCATTGGAAAAGACTCTGATGCTGGGAGGGATTGGAGGCAGGAGGAGAAGGGGACGACAGAGGATGCGATGGCTGGATGGTATCACCGACTCGATGGATGTGAGTCTGAGTGAACTCGGAGTTGGTGAAGGACAGGGAGGCCTGGCGTGCTGTGATTCATGGGGTCACAAAGAATCGAACACGACTGAGCGACTGAACTGAACTGAACTGAAGGATTAGCGCAGCAGAAAAGACAGTCTACAATCAAAGACATAAAGGAGGACCTTCAGTGGGGTGGGGTGGGGGCAAAGTCGTGGTGCATCAAGACCCACACTCGAGGGGAACCCCAAATTGCAGAGGTTCTCCCCAAGGAGGGGGGTCCAAGACCCACATCAGGCTCCCCACCCTGGGGGCTGGCACCAGGAAGACAGGCCTCTGGACATCTGTCTTTGAAGGCCAGCATGGACTTCCCTTTGGGAGAGGCAGAGGGCTGTGGGAATAGCAACACTGCTTAGAGGACCTGCACAAAGTCCCACACACTCGGGGCCCCAAGCAGAAACAGGAAACTGAGAGGAGCCTGGGCCAGACCCACTGCTGACCTCAGGAAACCTCCTGGAGAGGCTGGAGGTGCGGGCAGCTCACCCTGGGGACAGGGACGCTGCCAGCAGCTGTTCTTGGGGAGCTGGTTCTAACATTGGGGCACAAGGCAGAGAGTGCCACGTCACACTCCACCCTCCAGCTTATAAGTGCCAGGACCTGGCCTGCACACCGGTGGGCTGACACACCTACTCCAGGACCCCCAGGCCCTGCTGCCAGACCCACCATGGGCTTGGCACCAATTCTGGAAGTCCTGGGCCCCAGCCCTGCCCTCCAATGGGCAGATGCCAGACCAGGACTACCACAGCCCCACGCCGTGCCATGTCAGGACCCAGCCTGCCCACCTGCAGGCCAACATCAGCTCCAAGACACCATGGAGCCCTCAGCCAGCCACCCCAGGATCTGGTCCCACTCACCTACAGGCCAACATCAATTTGGGACATCCTAGACCCCTCAGCCCCACCCACCAGTGGCATGTATACACACACACACATCTGGGCCTCCTTAGTGGCTCAGGTGGTAAAGAATCTGCCTGCTATACAAGAGACTGAGGTTCAATCCCTGGGTCGGAAAGATCCCCTGGAGAAGAGAATGGCTGCCCACTCAGTATTCTTGCCTGGAGAATTCCATGAATGGAGGAGCCTGGAATGCTAAAGTCAGACACAGCTGGGCAACTAACACAAATATACACACACTGCTATACATGAGTCTTGTGGTAACCACAAACTAAAAATCTGTAATAGATACACACATACAAAAGAGAAAGGAATCCAAAGGTAACAATAAAGACAGTCATCAAATCATAAGAGAGGAGAACAAAAGAAGAAGAAAAGAACAAAATAGAACTAAAAATACAGCCCTCAAACAACTAACTAAATAGCAAGAAGTACATACCTATCAGTAACTACTTCAAATGCAAATGGACTAAATGCCGTAATTAAAAGACACAGAGTGACTGAATGGGCCCACATATATGCTGCCTCATAGCTCAGCTGGTAAAGAATCTGCCTGCAGTGCAGGAGTCTCCAGTTCAATTCCTAGGTCAGAAAGATCCCCTGGAGAAGGGACAGGCTACCCACTCCAATATTCATGGGCTTCCCTGGTGGCTCAGACTGTAAGGAATCTGCCTGCAATGAGGGAGACCTGGGTTCGATCCCTGGGTTGGGAAGATCCCTAGAGGAGGGTATGGCAACCCACTCCAGTAAAGAGCTTCCCTGGTAACTCAGCTGGTAAAGAAGCCAGCTGCAGTGCAGGAGATCCTAGTTCAATTCCTGGGATGGGAAGATCCCCTGGAGAAGGGAATGGCTAACCACTCAAGTATTCTTGCCTGGAGAATTCCATGGACAGAAGAGCCTGACAGGCTACAGTCTATGGGGTTGCAAAAAGTTGGACACAACTGAGCAACTTTCACTTCACAAGAGACTCACTGCAGATCTAGAGACACATACAGACTGAAAGACATGATGGAAGAAGGTATTCCATGTAAAATGGAAATGAAAAGAAAGCTGGGTTATCAATAGTTATATCAGACAAAGTAGACTTTAAAACAAAGACTGTTATAAAAACAAAGAAGGACCCTACATAGTGATCGAAGGATCAAGCCAAGAAGAAGATGAACAATTGTAAACAAATATGCACCCAGTATAGGAGCCCCTAAAGACATAAAGCAAGTATCAATATCAACAAACACAAAAGGAGAAACTGATAGTAACACGATAATAGTTAATGTAAGGGGGGACTAATAGTTAATGTAAGGGGGGACTTTAACACCCACTTACATTACTGGACAGGTCATCCAGAAAGAAAATCAGTAAGAAAACACTGGTCTTAAATGACACATTAGACCAAATGAACTTAATAGATCTATATAGAACATTCCATCCAAAAATAGCAAATAATCTCAAGTGTACATGAAACAGTCTCTAGGATAGATCACAGAATCTCAAGTCTCAACAAAATCTAAGAAAATTGAAATCCTATCAGGCATCCTTTCTGACCACAAAACTATGTGACTAAAAATCAACTACAAGGAAAAAACCACAGGAAACACAAACACAAGGAGGCTAAACAATACACTACTGAACAACAAATGGATCACTGAAGAAATCAAATAAGAAATTAAAAATTTCTTCTAGGGACAAATTTGAGCTAAGGACAAAGGAAAACAAACCAACGAAATCCAAAATCTGTGGGATGCAGCAAAAGCAGTTATAGGTTGTAAGTTTATAGACATACAGGCTTACCTTGGGAAACAAGAGAAATCTCAAATAAACAGCCTAAACATAACCTAAAGCAATTGGAGAAAGAATAAACCAAACCCACTTAGCAGAAGGAAAGAAATCATGAAGATCAGAACAGAAATAAATGAAATAGAGACTTAAATAAACAATATCGATGAAACTGAGCTGGTTCTCTGAAAAGATAAACAGAATCGATAAACCTTGAGGCCAACTCAACAAGAGAAAAACAGAGAGAGGGCTCAAATCTAGAAATCAGAAGTAAAAAAGAAGTTACAACCAGAAATACAGGTCAATGCAACAGGATAGAAAGCCCAGAAATAAACCCACACATTTATGGTTAATTAATCTACAAAAAAGGAGGTAAGAATATACAATGGAAAAAAGACAGTCTCTTCAATAAGTGGTTCTGGAAAAACTGAACAAGTTACATGTAAAATAATGAAATTAGAACTCTCATACCACACACAAAAATAAACTCAAAATGGATTAAAGACCTAAATATAAGACTGGATACTATATAACTCTTAGAGGAAAATACAGGCAGAATACTCTTGGACACAAACTGCAACATCTTTTTTGAACCATCTCCTAGAGTAATGAAAATAAAAACAAAAATAAACAAATAGGACTTAATTGAACTTTAAAGCTTTTGCACAGCTAAGGAAACCATAAACAAAAAGAAAACACAGTTCAGAGAATGGAAGAAAATATTTGCAAAGGAAGCAACCAAGGAATTCATCTCCAAAATGTACAAACAGCTCATGAAGCACACAATATAAAAAACAAACAACTGGGGAGTGCCCTGCCAGTCCAATGCTTGGGACTCTGTGCCTTCACTGAAGGGGGCACGGGTTCAGTCCCTAGTCACTTGGTCAGGAAAGTAAGATCCCACACACTTGCGGCATGGCCAAAACAACACACACACACACACACACACACACACACAAAATCCCACAAACAAACCCAACAAAAAAAATGGGCAGACCTAACTAGACGTTTCTCCAAAGAAGAAATACAGATGGTCAACAAACTTATGAAAAGATGCTCAGCATCACTGATTATTAGAGAAATGAAAATAAAAAACTGTATGAGGTATCACCGCACACCAGTAAGAATGGCCATCATCAAAAAGCATACGAATGATAAATGCTAGAGAGGGTGTGGAGAAAAGGGAACCCTCCTGAACTGTTAGTGGAAATGTAAATTGGTACAGTCACTATGAAGAATAGTATGGAAGTTCCATAAAAACTGAAAATAGGGCTACCATGTGATCCAGCAATCCCACTGGCGGGCATCTATCTAGAGAAAATCATAATTTGAAGATACATACACCCCAGTGTTCATAGCAGCACTATTTACAATAGCCAAGACATAGAAGCAATCTATGGTCCATTAACAGATGAATGGAAGAAGAAGTTGTGAGATATATATGATCATATATATACAACTGGCATCATAGAAATACAAAGCACCATAAGAGATTTCCACAAAAAGCTATTAAAAAAAATACTGTCAACAAACAGAACTCCAGGAGCAGATGGCTTCACAGGTGAATTCTACCAAACATTAAAGAGAAGCGTTAACACTTATCCTTCTCTAACCATTCCAAGAAAATATTACTCAACCATTAAAAAAAGAATGAAATAATGCCATTTGCAGTGACATGGACCTAGAGACTTCCATTCTAAGTAAAGTAAGTCAGAAAAAGATGAATATCATATGATTTCACTCATATGTGGCATCTAAAGAAACACAATACAAATGAAATTATTTACAAAACAGAAAAAGATTCACAGACTTTGAAAACAAACTTATGGTTAACCAAAGGGGAAACATGGTGGGAAGAGATAAAGTAGGAGTTTGGAATTAACATACACACAATAATATATATAAAATAGACAATTAACAAGGATCTACTATATAGCACAGGGAACTATACTCAATATTATGTAAAAAATTATATGGGAAAAGAATCTGAAAAAGAATGGATATACGTATATCTGAATCACTTTGCTTTATAACCTGAAACTAACACAACAAAGTAAATAATCTATACCTCAACATAAAAATAGGGGACTTCCCTGGTGGTCCAGTGGTTAAGAATCTGACTTTCAGTCCAAGGAATGTGGAATGTGGGTTTAATGTCTAATCAGGGAACTAAGATCCCACACACTGCAGGGCAGCTAAGCCTGACCACCCCAACTGTAGAGCCCACATGCTGGACCCCATGCACCACAACTAGAGAGAAGCCTGTGTGCCACCACGAAGAGCTTGTGCACTAAGACCTGATGCAGCCAAAAATAAATAAGTGAATGAATAATTTTTAAAATTGTAAAATAAAATAAATTAATTAAAAATGTTACAACTGGCATCATAGAAATACAAAGCACCATAAGAGATTTCCACAAAAAGCTCTTAAAAAAAAATACTGTCAACAAACAGAACTCCAGGAGCAGATGGCTTCACACGTGAATTCTACCAAACATTAAAGAGAAGAGTTAACACTTATCCTTCTCAAACCATTCCAAGAAAATGCAGAGGAAGGAATGCTTCTGAACTCATTCTATGAGGCCAGCATCACCCTAATACTAAAACCAGGCAAAGATATTACACACAGAAAATGACAGGTCAGTATCACTTATGAATATAGATGCAAAAGTCCTCAACAAAATACCAGCAAACGGAATCCAATAATATGTTAAAAGGATCACATACCACAATCAAGTGGAATTTATCCCAGGGATGCAAGGATGTTTCAATATCCACAAATCAATGAATGTGAATACTTATTAGAAGGACTGATGCTGAAACTGAAGCCCCAATACTTTAGCCATCTGGTGTCAAGGAGCTGACTCACTGGAAAAGACCCAGATGCTGGGCAAGATTGAAGGCAAAAGGAGAAGGGGGTAGCAGAGGATGAGATGGTTAAATAGCATCACTGACTCAATGGACATGAATTTGAGCAAACTCTGGGAGA
>SJYV01014731.1:11968-45830 GCA_006410875.1 Neotragus pygmaeus
ATGATGCTAAAGCTGAAACTCCAGTACTTTGGCCACCTCATGTGAAGAGTTGACTCATTGGAAAAGACTCTGATGCTGGGAGGGATTGGGGGCAGGAGGAGAAGGGGAGGACTGAGGATGAGATGGCTGGATGGCATCATGGACTCGATGGACATGAGTCTGAGTGAACTCCGAGAGATGGTGATGAACAGGGAGGCCTGGCGTGCTGCAATTCATGGGGTTGCAAAGAGTCGAACACGACTGAGCGACTGAACTGAACTGAACTGATAAACATAAGAAACCTATACCTAGTTACCTTAACTTTTCTGAAAGACGTTGATTTTCCAGGTTCAGATTTTACATTCTGGATGGTATTCATTTTAACCAAAGTATTTTCTAGGAATCAAAACAGCCTCCTTCTCCAGGTAGAACTACTATAGGACTTCCTATATCTAACAATGGATCTTTCCAGGTGGCAGTGATAAAGAATCTGCCTGCCAATGCAGGAGACACAAGAAATATGGGTTGGATCCCTGGGTAGGGAAGATCCCCTGGCGTAGGAAATGGCAACCCATTCCACTATTCTTGCCCAGAAAATTTTATGGACAGAAGAGCCCAGTGGGCTACAATGGGGTCTCAAAGAGTCAGACATGACTGAGAAACTGAGCCCACAAACATAGTCTAACAATACTGAGATTAGGGTTCTTCATCTTTTTTTCTAAAGAAAAAAGTTTGATGGTCCCTGCATCAAGAGGAAGAGGAGAACGTACACATATGTATGTCTGGCCAAGTGCTTAGCCCACCTTGAGCCCCAAAGTCATGGGAAAGGTTTGGTGATAGTAGTGAACCTGAAGACCAATCATTAAGACTTTCACCAAATCATTATCTATGTCTAGAGGGGCTTGCCATCATCTGTTATATGATCTTCATATCCACTTCCAGAAGTCTCTAACATCCTTTACTTTGACAGGATTCACTGAGTAATGAATAAAGTCTGCTCAAGCTATGGAACTGCATGCTGTCCTCTCATTTGTAGAAACAACTCAGTAGACAACTGATGAATGATTTTATTCATCACTACAAAAACTTTTTTCATGAAAATTAAAATGAAAACAATTAATTTCATACCACTAAAGCCACTGTTACATGTATGAGCCATTCTGAGTTATGAAGTAATGATAAGTGTACATACCTTGGTTTTCTTCAATTCTTCTAAAATCTCAGTGGTCGCTTTCAAAGAATTATTGAGTTCTTCTTTATTGGATTTTAAGAGGTCTATCTCCACCTTCTGTGAGCTGAGACATTCCTCCTTAGAAGTCAGTTTCTCCTGATATGTCTGGATTTCCATTTCATGCTAGGGCAGAAAAATGTTACTTTAGCCAGGAGGCTCAAGTAAAAACATCATAAGGGAAACAAACAGAAAACTGCTATTTCAAAGACCATGGTTTTTGGAACTCTCTCCAAGATGGAAATGTATTTTTTAAAAACTCAAGGCATAAAATAAGACATGTACAAATTACTGGGGGAAAGAAAGGGAAGTTAATAGAATGAGACCATTCACAAAATTGTGAAGCATAATTATAATACACAACACTGGCTTCCTTGCAAAAAATGCCTCATCACCACCATCAACACATACTCTTCAGCTTGCCCAGTCACCAGACCATGCATTTTTACCTGTTTGTTTGTATCCAGAAGCAAAGCCTGATGTTTGTTTTCAGCTTCCTGAAGCCGTAGCTGATATTCAGCTATTTCTCCTCTCATTTTCCCTTGTTCTTCCATATGGTCTTTGTATACACAATCCAAACTCTTCTTCAATTCACTGTTTTCTAGCATGAGCTCCTTCAGTTGACCCTAATGAGAAAAACAATAAAATTATGGGAAGATAATTAAGAACCTGGACATATATATTTAGGAACACTGAGTATGGAAGGGAAAAAAATGATTTACAGGCAAGACAAAATCTACATAGAATTAGTGCTATAATCCTTAGCAATGTACAGTTGATATTCTATAGCCACAGATTAAACATTCACAAATTTAACCAACTACAAAACAAAAATATTCCATACACCGCCCCCCCCCTCAAAATTCCAGACAGTTCCAAAAAGTCAAACTTGAATTTTCTGTGTACCAGGAATTTTCCACATACCAGGAATTTTCCACACAGCATTTACATTGTATTTACATATTCTAGTGACTTATTGTTGTTTAGTCACTCAGTCCTATACAATTCTTTTCAAGCCAATGGACTGGGGCCCACCAGGTTCCTCTGTCCATGAGGACTCTCCAGGCAAGAATACTGGAGTGGGTTGATCTGAAAGATCCAGAGGATCTTCCCAACCCAGGTATCAAACCCAGGTCTCCCACATTGCAGGTAGATTCTTCACTGTCTGAGCCACCAGGGAAGCCCAAGAATACTCAAGTGGATAGCCCATCTCTTCTCCAGGGGATCTTCCCGAACCAGGGTCTCTTACATTGCAGGCAGAGTATTTACAACTATTTACATAAAATTAAGTATTTTAAGTAATCCAGTATGGGCTTCCCAGGTTGCTCAGTGGTAAAGAATCCACCTGCCAATGCAGACACAGAAGACTTGGGTTCGATCCCTGGGTCAGGAAATGGCAACCCACTGCAGTATTCTTATCTGGAATATCCCAAGGACAGAGAAGTCTGGCAGACTACTGTCCATGGAGTTGCAGAGTCGGACATGACTTAGCAACTGAGCACAGGCAGACTTAAAGTATACGGGAGGATGTGTGTAGGTTATATGCAAACACTGCCATTTTATATGAGGGACTTGAACATCTGTGAATTTTGGAATCTGGAGGGCCTAAAACCCATCTCCTGTGGATTCTGAGGGATGACTTACAGTAAAGTCGCTCAGTCATGTCCAGCTCTTTGTGACCCCATGGACTGTAGCCTACCAGGCTCCTCTGTCCATGGGATTTTCCAGGCAATAGTACTCGAGTGGATTGCCATTTCCTTTTCCAGGGGATCTTCCCAACCCAGGGATTGAACCCGGGTCTCCTGCATTGTAGACAGACGCTTTACGTCTGAGCCACCAGAATTCACTTTAAATGGCGACTTCACCTCCAGGGGCAATTTCTTTTGTTCCAACCCCAGGTCACCTCCACAAGGAACACGGGATCTCTGAAACCTCAACTTCACAACTAAGACACCCTGGACCAAACCTTCCTTGGCTCCCTTGGCTTCTCACTTTTTTTAAGTACTTCTATTACAGTAATCTCTTGACCTCATCAACAGGACCACCAACACCTTTACACTCAGGCCCTCCAGCCTTGTGTTTCCTTCCTTGGCCAGTTTAGGTGCATCTTCTGTTACTTTAAGAATTTCCTTCCACATGCTCCCACTCCTCGGCCCCTCTCTCCCTTCATGGTGCAGGACTAGCAAAACTGCAGCCCTAGAGGCATCTGCTTCTCTGTGCCTGATCCCAAATAGCTGTTCCTACATGTGTTTATACATGCTTGTGTCCAGTTTCTCATCAACCACGCCTCAGCCTACTCCCACTCCTTTCATCCCAGCTCCTCCTGAAACAGCAGCATCAAGCCCCATGTTACAAACCCCACTCTTTAGCCCTCATCTCTTTCAAACTTTGAGCAGAATCTGATGCTGCTGACCACTCCTTCGGTCCCAAGACAGCCTCCACTCGTGCCTTCAGGAACAGGATACTCTCCTGGTTTGCCTCCTCCAGTCTCTCAGTTTCTTCGCTGGCTCTTCCTCTGTCTCACCCTACCTGCTGGGGTCGCCTGGGCGGGGCCGAGCCGCCTCTTCCCACCTTCTCTTCTCCGTCTGTATTTTCTACCATCCTCATTTTTAAACACTACCTACATTGTGAACTAGCCAAATTCATGGATCTATCCTGAACCTCCCCTTCAGTCACCAGCCTCCTGTCCTTTGTCACTTCAGATTGTCCTCTAGTTCTCTACCATCTCTTCCTGCTGCTCCAACCTTCTCTCGTACTATTTTCCGCCGGACTCCAGCCACAATGGCTTCAAGTTCGAGAATGTCCACAGGTTTTTATAATTTCAGAGTTTTTCCACCCCCACCCCCCGCTTTGTGGCTGCTCCACGTCTTCTCAGCACACAGGATCTTCAATCTTCATCACAGCAGGTGGGATCTTTAGTTGAGGCTTGTAAACTCTTAGTTGTGGTATATGGGACCTAATTCCCTGACCAGGGATTGCACCCAGGCCCCCAGGATTGGGAGCATGGAGTCTTCGTCACTGGACCGCCAGGGAAGTCCCTAATTTCAGAGATTTTGTCACTCTGCTCTATAGACTTAGAAGGCTCCCTCCATGGTCAGGTCCTTCACGTGGTGACTTCGTGCCTTGCAGGTGGCATTCTCAGACCACCTTGTCTAAATTAGGTTGTTCCCTACTCCTATACCCAACTTCCTAAACATTCTGCAGAAACAATCTTGTTTCCTTTATCACACTTAATGGTTGTTTTTAAAAAATAATAAGTTATTTATTTGGCACCACTGGGTCTTCACTGCTGCACACGGGCTTTCTCTAGTTGCAGCAAGGGGGGACTTCTCACTGCAGCAGTATCTCCTATTGCAGAACACAGGCTCAGTAGTTGGGTACATGGGCTTAGCTGCCTCAGGGTTTGTGGAATCTCGCTGGACCAGGGATCAAACCAGTGTCCCCTGGAGTGGCAGGCAGATTCTTAACCACTGGACCACCAGGGACGTCTTATAGCACTCAAAGCGCTTATGATTATTTTATACATTTCCTATGGAGTGATTTAGGGCTTCCCTGGTGGCTCAGAGATTAAAGCATCTGCCTGGAATGCGGGAGATCTGGGTTTGATCCCTGGGTTGGGAAGATTCCCTGGAGAAGATAATGGCAACCCACTCCAGTACTCTTGCCTGGAGAATCCCATGGAGGGAGGAGCCTGGTGGGCTACAGTCCATGGGGTCACAAAGAGTCGGACACGACTGGGCGACTTCACACACACACATACACACACACACACGGAGTGATTTATTGTGTTGAGCTGGTAAGCTCTGTGAGTGCAGGAACCACTGGATAGCAATTGCTCACCATTCTATCCTCTGACCTTAGTAGTGTTTACAGAATGAATAAAGCCATTGCAGACCAACACATACATATGGCCTTCAAGCTGAACACTTAGCTTTTTTTTTTCAGTAGAGCCTATAAATGAAAAGCAAGTAACAATATACTAGGGATACTCTCAAACTGCTCAGTCCCAAGCAGATTTCAGCCAGTTTAGGACTCAGATATCATTCATAGCAACTCCTTCCACATAGCTTTGCCACAAATCCCATGAACCAATTGCTGAGATTAAATGCCAAAGCTTTTCCACTTTTATTAAATATCATATGTAAAGAAAAGCACAGGGCTTCCCTGGTGGTTCAGTGGTTAGACTCCACCTTGCAATGCAGGGGACATCGGTTCCATCCCTGGTCCAGGAAGATCCTGTAAGCCGCACAGCCACTAAGCCCATGTGCCGTAACTGCTGAGCTTGGACTCCAGAGCCCATGCTCCACAAGAGAAGTCACGGCAGCGAGAAGCCCGAGCACTGGTCTGCAGCCACAGACCAGCCTCCGCTCCCCGTAACTAGAGAAAGTCCACAGGCAGCAGCAAAGACACAGCAGAGACATAAAGTTGATAATTTTTTAAAAACCTACCTTATTTTTAAAAAAAGCACAAATGTCACTCATTTCTTATACAGGCTATTCCAAATATCACTGCAACTTTATGTGATTATTCTGGGTCATAATCACAATTATACTTTGCTATCCTTTTCTAAGAACTACTTGGGGATGAAGTGGCACACGGACTATATGGATTTGGAATTTTTCCATCTGGCTGCATGGTAGCTGCTACCTAAGGCTCGTTGTTAAGAGATTCAGGAGAAAGCACATGAATCAGCAATGTCTATTATGAGACCAGCAGTGGGAGTGGCAGCCCAAATGCTATAGTTCTGCCACCACCCGCCCTAAAATAGCACCCCAAGACCGCTTCAACTTTACATTTTACTGTGACTCTGTTACTTTGCTAGTTCTTTGCAAGTTCAGTGCATCTGTGTCTAGCAACCCTCTGGCTTGCAATCTGGGGCAGGCCAGGAAAACAGCCTACTGAAAGCTGCATGCAATCCATTTCTGGTAAGAGTTAATATAGTCAGAAGGGCTGTCTCCTATGAAAAACATATCTGGGCTCCTTGACAGGTAATTTGATGTCTTTGGGGGCCTCTTTGGACTCCTTCAGGGCTCGTGACAGTGCTGGATGGCAAAGATTACTGCAGGTCTGACCATGACATATCTTTGGGTTACTCTTTTTAAAAGCTTAAAAAAGTTTGATACATCTCAGAAGATCTTACAAAAACAAACAAGGAGAGAGTGCACAAGAATTATTAGAGTGTAATGAATCTGTCATAGAGAAACTTACTTTGTTGCTCTTTACTTCTTCCAACATTAAATTCAATTCTTCCGTTAGCCTGTTTTTCTCCCCACTAAATTCTTCTTTCAGTTCCGCCGTTTTTTGTATCATTGCATGCATTTCCTTCTGAAGCTCAGTTTCCTTCACAGTCATTGTGTTTACCTGAAATTTCATCTTTCATTAGGATCTGCTTATGGTTGTCTGTTTGATCAAATTAATCACCGTGATACAGCATATTCGTGACATTCACATCACTCCAATAATAAAATAAAACCCAGCTAATCCTCCCGTTACTAATCCACTCAACCAATATTCTCAAAACTGACTGATAAGCTTGCCTTTTCTTCTCAGCAAGATTTAACATAACACAGCAATAAGGAAAGGAATGACAAAGAAAAGATAATATTATCAAATCTTAAAATCCTTCATTGAGGTAATGATTTGAATTAAACTTAAACATCAGAAAGTATTTACAAGGCAGTGAGTTAATCTAGCAGCCCTTGGATCTCTTATGTATTCCCTAGAGCCACACTAAAATGCAAGAAACAGGATGATGGTTGGTTAAAACCAGTTAAAGCAGGATTGTTTGCATCTCTGCCTAAACCAGACTGAAATAGCCTGGTAAAGTCTGTCTAATTGTCACTACCATAACTGCTACACTTGCAAGCTATGCAAAAACTTGAAATTCTTGGAAAATATTGAGATATGATTGACTGTATTTTCTGGATAATCTGCTTGTCCAATAAAAACTCAATTTGAAGGAATCACTTTCCTAGATCAGTAAGTATAGGGGAAATTTTTAACTTTTCTTTAATAATTGAGTTTCTTGATGGCAGATCTTCCCTTTCATCATCAGCTAACAAAAGAGGGGACTGCCCAAAGAGAACGGGGCTAGAAGCACAAAATCCCTGGGAGGGACATGTCCTGGTAGCCGGGAGGGTTCTGTTGGTTGTAATTATATCAGTATCTTTAACAGTTCTTTCTCCTAAAGGCAAAAATGGTAGGACAGAGGCAACAGCAATCTCTACTGACTCTGACTAATATGTGTCATACTCTCCGCAGCAGGGGTACTCAACTGGGTATGGGTATGCAGGCTACTATTCTGATGTACTATAAGACATGAACCATACACAACCCAAAGCTTCTTCCCTGTCCAGGTGTCACAGTGAAAACTGGGCCAATCCATCGAAGTACCCCATGGAAGTGTGTGCCAAAGCTAAGAATCACTCACTATTGGAGTCAAGTCAATATCCCCCACAGTTCAAGACCCCCAAACTTAAAGCCTTTACAAAGTTTGATTCAATACAGCAAACACTGTCCAGAAGGAAACAGAATTCACACAGTGGTTGCCCCTCCTCCTGACAACAGTCAAATATAAAGACATAAAGCCACTTACTTTTTCAACAAAGGACATTTTTTCCAAATTTGTCATTTCAAGCTTTTTCTCCAGATTCCTGTAAGAATTCTGCAGAGCTTCTAAGGTGTCCTGTAAAGCACCATTTTTGGATTGCAGCACCTGAATCTTCTGCTCCAATTCCACCATCAGATTTTCCAGGTCTGCCTTTTGCTTCTTCCAAAGTTGCTGTTCTCCTTCCATCTGGGACAGTTTGGAGACAAGCTGCTCTTGGTCCCGAGTCTGACTTTTTAGTATACTGATTTCTTCATCCTTTTTCTCTAGTTTCTGTTTGCCGTCTTCAACTTCTTGAATGAGGTCATTCACAGAAGACTGCAAAATCATGTAATTGCTTTTGGCATCATCAAGGCCCTGCAGCAGCTGAGCCTTCTCATGTTCAAGGGAATCTACTTGACTACTCAGGCTCTGTTCTTTGACCTTCCAGGTCTCTTGGTCATTACCCAAGGCTGCCATTTTCTCGTTTAGCTCTTCTAATTCTTTTTGCAGCATCTCCTCTGCAGCTTTAGATTCTTCCTTCATTTGTACTTTTTCTCGCTCTTTTTCCCGCAACAGATTTTCAAATGAAGAATTTAACGTTTCTAATTCAGACACTCGACTCTGCTCTTTCAGTAATTCTTTAGCCAGATCTTCTTTTTCTGATCTTACATTGACAAGATCTAATTGCAAACCTCTAAGATTTTGGTCCATCTCCTCCATTGTTGTTTTCAGGGTCTCTACTTCTGCTTTGGACTTCTCAGCCTCAAGAGTCACATGCTCTTGGTTTTTTCCTGATAGCTCGAGTTCTCTTTCAAGGTTCTCAACTGTATCCTTAAGCAAATCTGCCTGATGCTCACTTTCCTTCAGTTTTTCTAAGATACAGAGCTGCTGCTTTTTATCAGCATCTAAGCAGACTTTCAGTTTTCCAATGTTATTTCTCAGCTGTTGTACCTCCTCAACTGGTGAGTCCAGACTCTGTTCTTCAACCTTCCAGGTCTCCTGGTCAACACACAAGGTTGCTACTTCCTCACTTAGCTCTTTCAGTTGTGTCTGCAGCATCTCCACTGCAGCTTTAGATTCTTCCTTCATTTGTACTTTTTCTTGCTCTTTTTCTCGCAATAGGTTTTCAAATGAAGAATTTAATGTTTGTAATTCAGACACTCGACTCTGCTCTTTCAGTAATTCTTTAGTCAGATCTTCTTTTTCTGATCTTATATTGACAAGATCTAATTGCAAACCTCTCAGATTTTGGTCCATCTCCTCCACTGTTGCTTTCAGGGTCTCTATTTCTGCTTTGGACTTCTCAGCCTCAAGAGTCACATGCTCTTGTTTTTTTCCTGATAGCTCGAGTTCTCTTTCAAGGTTCTCAACTGTATCCTTAAGCAAATCTGCCTGATGCTCACTTTCCTTCAGTTTTTCTAAGATACAGAGCTGCTGCTTTTTATCAGCATCTAAGCAGACTTTCAGTTTTCCAATGTTATTTCTCAGCTGTTGTACCTCCTCAACTGGTGAGTCCAGACTCTGTTCTTCAACCTTCCAGGTCTCCTGGTCAACACACAAGGTTGCTACTTCCTCACTTAGCTCTTTCAGTTGTGTCTGCAGCATCTCCACTGCAGCTTTAGATTCTTCCTTCATTTGTACTTTTTCTTGCTCTTTTTCTCGCAATAGGTTTTCAAATGAAGAATTTAATGTTTGTAATTCAGACACTCGACTCTGCTCTTTCAGTAATTCTTTAGTCAGATCTTCTTTTTCTGATCTTATATTGACAAGATCTAATTGCAAACCTCTCAGATTTTGGTCCATCTCCTCCACTGTTGCTTTCAGGGTCTCTATTTCTGCTTTGGACTTCTCAGCCTCAAGAGTCACATGCTCTTGTTTTTTTCCTGATAGCTCGAGTTCTCTTTCAAGGTTCTCAACTGTATCCTTAAGCAAATCTGCCTGATGCTCACTTTCCTTCAGTTTTTCTAAGATACAGAGCTGCTGCTTTTTATCAGCATCTAAGCAGACTTTCAGTTTTCCAATGTTATTTCTCAGCTGTTGTACCTCCTCAACTGGTGAGTCCAGACTCTGTTCTTCAACCTTCCAGGTCTCCTGGTCAACACACAAGGTTGCTACTTCCTCACTTAGCTCTTTCAGTTGTGTCTGCAGCATCTCCACTGCAGCTTTAGATTCTTCCTTCATTTGTACTTTTTCTTGCTCTTTTTCTCGCAATAGGTTTTCAAATGAAGAATTTAATGTTTGTAATTCAGACACTCGACTCTGCTCTTTCAGTAATTCTTTAGTCAGATCTTCTTTTTCTGATCTTATATTGACAAGATCTAATTGCAAACCTCTCAGATTTTGGTCCATCTCCTCCACTGTTGCTTTCAGGGTCTCTATTTCTGCTTTGGACTTCTCAGCCTCAAGAGTCACATGCTCTTGTTTTTTTCCTGATAGCTCGAGTTCTCTTTCAAGGTTCTCAACTGTATCCTTAAGCAAATCTGCCTGATGCTCACTTTCCTTCAGTTTTTCTAGAATATAGAGCTGCTGGGTTTTATCAATGTCCAAGCGGACTTTCAGCTTTCCAATGTTACTTCTCAGCTGTTGTACCTCCTGGGAAGGAGAGTCCAGACTCTGTTCTTTGACCTTCCAGGTCTCCTGGTCATCACATAAGGCTGCTACTTCCTCACTTAGCTCTCTCAATTGTGTTTGCAGCATCTCCACTGCAGCTTTAGATTCTTCTTTTGTCTGTATTTTCTCTCGCTCCTTTTCTTCTAATAGGTTTTTCAGTGAAGAGAGCAGTGTATCTAACTCAGACGTCTGACCTTGTTTTTCTTGTAGCTGTTTCAAAAGATTTTCTTTTTCAGTCCGTATTGTGATAAGGTCTGATTCTAAGTCTTTCAGGCGTTCAGTCATCAATTCTATTTGTGCTTTTAGGGTCTCCACCTCTGCTTTGCAATTCTCAGCATCAAGAATCACCAGCTCTTGGTTTTCTTCTGCCATCTGCAACTCCCTTTCAAGGGTCTCAACCTTGTCCTGAAGCGAGTCATTCCTCCGCTCACTTGCTTTCAGTTTCTCTGAGACATGGAGCTGCTTCTTTTCATCAGCCTCAATGCGGACCCTGAGTTTCTCAATGCCTTTTCTCAACTGGTGCACTTCCTCTTGCGTGGAGCTCAGCCTCACTGCGACCTCGCCCTTCTCCATCAATGCAGTCTCCAAAGCCTTGGTGACAGCCAGCTTTTCGTGCTCCGATTCGCTCAGTTTGGTCTGCAAGCTTTTGGATTCCCACACAAGTGAGTCTTTCTCTTTATTCAGTTGTTCAATTTGGTTTTCCAATTCACTTCTTACCAGAGACAGTGCCTGTGAGTCCTTTTCCAAACTCTGAAGCTGCTCTTGGAGATGCAGACACTCACTTTGATGAGATTCAAGCTCCCGTATTTTCTCCTTCATCTTTTCAGACATCTGATCTAGCTCTTGATTTTCTTTAGACAAAGTATCTAACTCTCCACGAAGCTGATCTCTCTCACTTGTGACCACAGAGAGTCCTTCCTCAAGACAGGTTATAACTGTTTGTTTATTTTCATTGACTTTTTCTAAATATAGTTTCTCTGTTTGAACTGCCTCTAAGCTGGCTTCCACAGAGAGGGTGTGATGCTCCATGCTATCTTTCTCAGACTGAATCCTCTGTAGTTCATTTTCCACCTGGAGACATTTCTCTCTCCAGTTGTCAGTCACCTTGGCTACATCATGTTCAATACCTTCACATGGCAATTTGCTTGTGACCATTTCTAAGTTAGAAGTGAGACCTCCTAAACTTTCTTCTCTCTGGTTATGACAAGAAAAGGATTCCAATTTTTCATTTAAATCTAATTTTTCTTTCTTAAGTTCCTCAACTATTTTTTCCAATGCGACACATGCTTCAGTCTTGGTAGTTAGTTGCACTTCCAGTAAATGGAACTGTGAATCTAACTCTTTGATTTCATTTAGCAAGTTTTCAACTTTTTGGTCACGTTCCTCTATGCCATGAAGTAATCTCAAATTCTCATTTGATGTCTCTTTTACTTTCAGCTCAAGACTTTGAATGGTTACCCGATTCTCCAGAAAATCCCTAGGCACTGAAGCATTAGGCCCAGAAAGAGACAGTTCAGAAATGCATTCTGAACGGCCCTGGGCTGGATCTTCCACTGGGGTCTCATGACTGGTTTCTGAGGACTGCTCTCTGGACCATTCTTCTGTAAGTTTGGTTGCACCAGTCTTTGTTATTTTCTCCATGTCTAGACTGAGGTCCTGCTGAACATCTTTTTCACAAATCTGGTGAATCTCATGCTTTGGGGTCCTCTCTTTAGTTTCTGAAGTATATTCTTCTGATTCTCTTATGTCACAGCTATCGTTTCCACCCGGAATAGCCTGTAGTTGCAAAATATAATAAGAATGCAGCTTACTTTTCAAGAAGAATCAGAATAAATAGGCGTATTATTTTTTGGAAACTAGATACTTGTCTCTGCTAAACACATCTCTTCAAATGGCATACTGCCTACCGGATTCACGTCTCTCCATCCAAATAGTCAACACAATTAAACAAACATTCAGGGAGTGTTCTCCATGTGCAAGGTCCTGGGTATTTATCAGGAAGACAAAGCCTTCAGGTCAGTTTATGTGATCATCTAAATTGTGATGTAGTTACATTTCAAAATGTTTTTCCTGTTAGGAATATTCTAAGTAGCCAAATTTGAAATTTTCTTTGGGATTATCAAGTAAGAGGCTAACAAATTCCAAATTAAATGGTCAGCTTCCATCTTCAGCATTTATGACTCTCTTCAATAAGAGAAGGCAGTAAGGCTTCATGACCAGATTTCCAGGTCAAGGACTTAATCACATAATATAAGCGGCCTATATTCTTGGGCAAATCACATGTTTGAACCTCCCCTTCTCTTATCCATAAAATGGGGATCTGCTACTTTGACCACAATGGCCGTCACCTCTCCACGTGCCTTCTACCACCCTACAGAGGGAGAGGGAGGGAATTAAGGGAGACTCACTGACTGTATACCATTAGTAGTTTAGCTAGGAGACTAGAAAAGACAAAGGTATAAGTAACAACTTTTTATTCAACAAAGAAAAAAGTATCTCTTAGAATAACTGATATCAAATCATAGATTTGTACCCAAGCAAATTGTTAGAAAAGTATTCATAATTACAAAATAAACACTAATATTTAGCTTCATGACTGTAACATTAAAAACAGTCTGAAGACAGTAAGAGAGGTAAAAATTCTGACCACCTTACCATTCCTAAGTGCCAGTTTGAGATTCACTGTGTTTTATTAAATCACAAAGTAAAAATATATAGACATCCTCAAGAAGATATTCTGACTCCGTAACATGATTTTCTCTAGGAGACTTTAAAAAACATCTGTAGTAATGTCCAATATAATAATTTTTAAAGATGATGATGATAGAAATTACACCCCAAATAAAGCTGATACACTTTCCTAAAGATCTGGCTTATTTTTTCAAAACTTTGGTATATTTTGCTCTTATTTCCTTAAACCATAAAAATNTAATTTTTAAAGATGATGATGATAGAAATTACACCCCAAATAAAGCTGATACACTTTCCTAAAGATCTGGCTTATTTTTTCAAAACTTTGGTATATTTTGCTCTTATTTCCTTAAACCATAAAAATATTTTCATTTGGATTTAATGTCGATTTCAACAAACACTGCACGCCTCCTAGGCACTCGATTAGAGAAATAGCATGTCAGTCCTGTGTACTTACATCTTCTATGTCAGTGCCAGGCAGAGACCGAGAGCTTAAGTCCAGGCCCTGCAGCTGGAGCCGTGCCACTTCAAGCTCAAGCGTGAGGTGCTCCGTGTGTCTCTTTTCAGCCGCCAACTTGGACTCCATCTCTGCGGTCACATCTGTCAGCTTCTGCTGCCACTGTTCATTTTCCGACAAATACTGCTTCCTGAGGTAGTCAAGCTCCTCCCTCGAAGAGCTCAGTAACTCCCTGAGCTCTTTGATTTCCTTGTTTTTCGTAATCCCTTGACTTTCAATTTCCTCTTCCAGCTGCTTGAGGGACTGGAGGTACGTCTGACAGAGGGTCTCAAGTTCTCGGGTGTTCCGCAGTGGGACAGAGGGGATCTCTTTCTCAGTCAGATTCTCCTCCTCCAGGATACTGCAAGAGACTTCCTCTATATTGGACTGGTTTGCCAAAACAGTCCCTTCTAAATTATTCAAGAGGGACATTTCTGTTGTGTGCTCTAAAAGATCTTTGTAAAAAGAGGATTCTCCCAAACTTGCATTACCAGGGCTGTCAGTCACACAAGAGAATGAGAAGGACAGCAAATGCTCCTCCCCGGGCGCTGGTGTCACCTCCTTTACCAAGTCACCTTGAGCGCTTCTCAGACTCATCGACAAGACAGAATTTTCAGCCTTTAATGTGTCAACGTAGGACTGCAGCTCTGACATCTTAGAGCTCATCAGACAGTGCTGTTCATGTAGAATTTTGTGTTCACTCTGTAAAGATGAAAATTTCTCCTGTAATTCAGCAAAGTGCATTTGAACCTCTTTGTTTGACACGGTCAAATGCTCATAGAAATTACTGTCATCCGGAGGATTTAAGTTCACAGATGTCTGCTCATCTTGTTGTTCACCAAATTCACCTTCTGGTGTTTCTTCCACTAATTCGCCTTGGAGAAGTCCATTCTTGTCATTTAGTGTTTCAGCTTCATTTACTCGTTTCCCTCCGTCTTCTGCCATTTTACTAGTTGCTGTGATACATTCTGATCTTGAGTCATTCAGCTCAGATATGAGTTCAGACTTTTCAACCTGCAGGGCTTCACACATTTTCTCTAACTCATTCAGCTTGTTGATGGCAGTCTGTAGAGAGCACTGCAGGTAGGCATTGTCCTGCTGACTTGTTGACAACTCATGAAGCACTGAAATATATTTTTCTTCTGGATCTATTTCAGAGTCTCCAAGGCCACTAATATCTTGTGACTGAGTATCCTGTTGCAAATCTTCAGTTTCTAATTCTCTATCTTGAAAGTCGTGCTGTAGACACTCTTCCCTCTCACTCTTCTGAAGTTTTAATTCCATGTTTCTGACTTCAGATTCTCCTTGCACCAGCTGTGCATTATAAATGTCTAGAGAAGTATCTTTAACATCAAGATCCATCGGAAGCTGAATGTGACATGTATTTATCTCCCTCTCTCCTTCTTTCTCAGAGTCTTGAATTGGTTCCAATTCTAGACATTGATGCTCAGGTTTCATCTTCATTAATTCCATCAAGTGCTCATTCTCTTGTAATAAGGCATTAACTTCCTGTTGCATCTTATTCTGCTCTTCCTTTAACTTCACAATTTCTTGCTTTAAACCATCAGTCTCCCTCTTGGAGCNTTGATGCTCAGGTTTCATCTTCATTAATTCCATCAGGTGCTCATTCTCTTGTAATAAGGCATTAACTTCCTGTTGCATCTTATTCTGCTCTTCCTTTAACTTCACAATTTCTTGCTTTAAACCATCAGTCTCCCTCTTGGAGCTGTTTTGGATATCTGTAATCTCAGACTGCAGGGCATGCTGCACCGTCTCCAACTCCAGAATTAAATTCTGGTTTCTTTCTTCAGATGATGCTAACTTCGATACAAATGCTTGGTGTTCCCTTGCAAATGTTTTCTTTAGCTGTCCTAATTCATTTTTTCTGTCTTCACAAACACCCGTGCACTCACTCAGTAAGCATTCTAATTTAGAGTTCTTTTCCTGAACCGCTTTATATTTTTCACTCATATCCTGAAATGCATTTCCTGTTTCTTCACATCTTTGTAGTAAAGTAAGCCTTTCTTGTTTGTACTGATTAGATAACTGTGAAATGCTTTTGTCTCTTTCATCTATACGGTTTGAAAAACTCTCAGTTTTTTGGAGCAAGTTCATCTTCTCTTGAGTTAACGTGGCATTAATTTCCTTGAGAGTCCCATTCTCTTGGGTCAACCCTTCAATGTCCTTTTTATTTAGAGAAATGATGGAATTCAGTTCCTTTTTCTCCAAGCTCAGGGTTTCAGACAAAAACTGTAGCTCCTTTAGAGATTCCTGAAGTAAATGGTTGTTCTTTTTTAACTCTCCAATCTCTGCCTGCTCAGTTTCTAATTTTTCATTCAAAAGTTGCAACTCTCTTTCCTTGCTCTCCAGGGCAGCTAAAGTTTCAGAAACAACATTCTGATGAACAGAAGTGTCTTCTTGTAACTTACTAATCCGTTGACTTGTTTCAGCCACAAAACTTTGATGCATCTGTTCTGCTTTCATGAGGTTTTCTTCAATTTCTCCTTTGATTTGCACCAACTCTTCACACTGCTTCTGCAGATCTGAGTTCATCTGCTTTTGCGACTCTAAGGAAAATTCAAGAGAAACGACTCTATTTTGCAACATGGATGAACTTTCCAGACTTTGCTCTGTTGCTACATGGCATCCACTCCTTTCTGAAGGCTCGCTTTCTTGCTCTCCAGTTATATTTGCAAAGGAATTGTTCAGTGCAGACTGCTGTTCAAAAGCCAAACGACTTCTCTGATGAGGCTCAATTGTCACCGCAGAGGAATCTCTGGATTTTAGCAGATCCCTGAGGCTCTCAGATTCAGCATGCAAGTCTTGGTAACGCTGGTCTTTGTCCATGATTTCACTTGACAGTAACTGAAGCTTATGCTCTAGGTCTTCCACTTGCCCAGTGAGGTGAGAGATTTTCAAACACATATTTTCTATCTCCTTCTCATGTTTCTGATCTGAGAACTCGGCTTTCTGTTGCAGTTCTCCATAAGCTCGTTTCTGTGTCTCTGCCTCTGCAGTCTTGCTGTCGATCACATTTTGAAGGTTCCTGATCTCCACGTTTAGATTTTCTCTTTCCATCTCCAGGGTTCTTACCCTCTCGTTATATTCGTGACTTTTTATTTGTTGTGTCTTAAGACAAGTTTCCAAACGATTAACTTTACTCTGCAAGCTTTCCTTTTCTGATTCCATCTGATTTAAAAGCTGTTCGTTTTCACTTTTCCAGCGAGAAAACAGAGTTTTCTCTTCTTTTAATTCTTCATATTCTTTCTTCTTTAATTCCAAAGCGCTGAACAATGCTTCAGATTCTCTCTCTGTTTTGCTTAACTTTTGGTTCAGTTGCTCAATGTGGTGTTCCCTTTTCTTTAATAGGTCTTGAGAACAATCTCGCTGCTTTTCCAGGTCAGCCAAGGCAAGCTTCAGTTTCTCTAAAGTCAAGGAATTCTCTTGCTGATTTATCTTTTCTTGAAGATCTCTTAACATGGCTTCCTGAGAGGTATTCTTAGCTATTAAAACAAAAAATATATATAAGTTGTCATGGCTTTAATGAATATTTATTCTACAAGAATTCTAAACTCTAAAAAAAAACCCAAAAACTAACAGCTTAAGCCATGTAAAAATTGGCATTACTGCCTCCATACCTCCTTGAAAGTAAACCACCTTATAATTATCTAAGTTCATATAAAGACAATGGTCCTTTTCAGGATGGCAATACATTTGTTTATCTTCTTTCTAAGCAGCATAACAGAGTGCTATTGTATCAAACACCAAGGGGTTATTTTCCTAAGCACTTGAAACTTTCTTCTATTCTTTTACCTTGTATATGCTTATGTATATTCATATTTTTGCCCTTTGGAAATAGGTATTCAAGGAGAGAAAAGTGTGACAAGTGCAGCACTAAAATGGAAATATCCCACATCACTATGCAACATCCCTGATATCTCAGAAAAGTTAATAACTTCTTTAGCCAAAAATCCACAGGATCAAGCTTAAGTACAAGAGTATGTGGTGCTACAGGGAATTATGCTCAATTATTCTGTAAGGGAAAAGCATTTGAAAACAGATGCATATGTGTGTGTGTGTGTGTGTGTGTGTGTGTGTGTGTATAACTGAATCACTCTGCTGTACAAATGAAACTAACACAGCATTGTAAACCAACTATACTTCAATTTAAAAAATGTACTCCCCGCCCCCTCCCAAAGTATACATGGTTCTATATATCTGCAGCTCTGGAGGCGAACACAGGAATGTCAGTGAGGAGCCATGGCCCACGCCCAGCCCCTCAGAGTCAGGGTGGTGCCTGTGAAGATGAGTCATCAGGAAGACGCCACAGACTCCATCACTGCCTGCTCTCTGCTTAAAAACTCCCCTCTGCCCACGGACCCCTCTGAGCTGAGAATAATCACACTGCTTTCATTCAACAATGGGAAGTCTTAAAGAATCTCAGTAGTAGATGAAAAAGGTAGCATGTATTATAAACTCAGGTGTTATACCAAATGGCCAGCAATTCCTCTTTTTAGCCCGCTCACCTCCATCTACCTATGAGAGCGGACGGCTGCTGGAGACAGCGCCACAGGGGCTATTTGCTTGGGAGAACCTCAAGCAATGACACTGGTGACCAATGCTGAAAAAAAAACACCCTCTCTCTTTGGCTATAGTTTTCTTTCAGAAAATCTGAAGATTGATATTTCTACCTCCTACCGTGGAAAACTGAAAGCTGTATGGGGAGGTGAGGATTTTAAAAAGGAAACAGTCAGAGAAGTGCTCAGGTTAGAAGAAATCCAAGACATGCAAACACCCCAGGGGAGAAAATAAATCTAAATAAAGACACATGGCACATGCAAATAAATGTGAAACAAACAGTGGAATCATTTGGGGTACATAGCATCATTCTGTGGCTATATAGAAAGTAAGGAAATAAAATCATTCAGTCAAGTAAGCCATCCAAAAACAATGGTCACTAAGGGCTGGGAAAACATGCAGTTAATATAGAATTTTCCATTATAAGGGAAACGGTAATGGGTGAGTAGATGAGCCGTCTGGATATAACTAACAAACACGCTTGAGACACAAAATAGCACGCTGGGGAATGAGACAGCACCAACAATTTACTTTTGTATGGAAAATATTTACCCTTTTGGTTTCAAAGTGCTGAAAACCAGGCATTTGGGGACTCAGTGTGTTTCAATTTAAAAAAAAAGTCCAACTATCACTCTGGAAACTAAAAAGTGAAAAAGCAAAAACTTTTTCCACATCAGCTGCTAACATCTCTCTCCGAGAAGATATGGAAAAATTCAAAGAAGTTTCTAATGACATCCACCCTCCTTCAAGGAAACATTAGCCTAGAGAAAGAACTCTAAAACGCCACTCACCCTTCATTTCTTCTGCAAAACTCTGGCTCTGACTCAAACACTGCTTGGCCTTCTTCAGTTCTTCCTCCAGGTGGCAGACTTCTCGGGCCCTTTGCTCAGACTGACTCTTGAGGAGGCTGTTTTCCCTCTTCATTTCCTAAAAGATAGGTTTAGTTAGTTATCTTACTGCCCAGACAGATGTTCAAACAACTCAGGACTTCTTCCTTGGTGGGACTTCTGCCTCATGGGACCATGTGTGCCTCTCACTAGGCGAGGAACCACACTTGCCCTTCAGTCAATGAAGTTAAGTTTTATTTCAATAAAATGATATTATAAATAGAAGTCAGAAGCACGAAATCTAAAAACTGATGATAACCTTTTTCCTTCAAGAAGTTTACTTTCTGGGTGTCCCTATGGTTGTTAAACATTCGTATACAAGGAAAACCCTTTTTACAAGCTTCCCAAAGAAACAATCGCTCCAAGTTTACATCACGCCTAAATAATCAAACATATCTTTGCAACGTTCCAAAGTGCGAACGAACCAAAAAAATTCATGTGACGATTTTGATGTTTTTTTGTAAAACTATCTTAAGTTTCACTGCTATACGGGAATGTCTTTCTGAGTAAATTACCTTTAAGAAATGTTTATTAAAGTTTGCAATGTACAAAATGTTGGAATGGGCATTATGAAAGGTATACTTACAAATTAAGACAGAGTCTCTGCCTTCAGGACAGGTACCTGCCAGGGGGCCATCACTTAATACATGTCTGCTGCTGCTAAGTCGCTTCAGTTGTGCCCGACTGTGTGTGACCCCATAGACGGCACAGCCCAACAGGCTCCTCTGTCCCTGGAATTCTCCAGGCAAGAACACTGGAGTGGGTTGCCATTTCCTTCTCCAATGCATGAAAGTGAAAAGTGAAAGTGACGCCACTCAGTCGTGTCCAACTCTTAGCGACCCCATGGACTGCAGCCCACCAGGCTCCTCTGTCCATGGGATTCTCCAGGCAAGAGTACTGGAGTGGGGTGCCATCGCCTTCTCCGTAATACATGGCAGGATGTGTTATATGCTCAAGAGAGGTAAAGTGTGCTCTGGGAAATGAGAGGGCTGGAGCATGGAAGGATCAGTTCTAGATGGAGGAATCTGAGGCTTCCCAGTGCAGACAGGGCCTTTGGTGGGTGCCTGATTGAATGAAGAGCCGTGCATCTATGTGCCATAGACTAGCAGACAGACACACACAGCCTCGTTCTATTTTCTAGGGAGACCTATTTTTCTCAGTCTTAAAACAAAGTAGTATTTGTCTGCCAAATAAAAATGCTTCTTATTAACCATGTGACTTGCATAATAAATATTATAAATCCTCTATCCATATTCCTCAAACTGCTGTCCAACCTTCAATGATGTTACAGTTGTTAATTATTTCAACCTATATTATATGGCACCTTCTGGATCACTGGGAATTGGCAAGTATCATGACAAACTGACAGAACTAAGCAACCCCATCCTTGGAGGGGTGTGGGGAGGGGAGACTCATAAGCCTAACTTTAAAAGCACACAAACACACTTAGAAAAATATTCCTCTGAGAAGTAAAGGGAATTTTTGAATTCTTAAAGAAACAGTTAAGACCTATCCTCCAAAACCCTACTGCACCGTTAGGAAACAGATGGCCCTGGCAACGTGGTGCTGGAAGCCTGCCTTCAATTATCAGTCTGGTTACTACCAGCAGATGGGTACTGATGTAGCAAAGCCAAATTCAAGAAGAGGGAGAATCTGGCTGGTACAAAGTACTTGAAAACTTGCTGGCGGCTGCTGTGTTCGTGTATATATGTTCATTTCATCATCAAAATTTAAGAGCCCGCTGCAGTTATATTTCTGTCTCCTTTGTCTTGATCCTCCCTCCTTTCCATGTGCTAAACTGAGACTCTATCAAATTAAGAGATCCACCAGAACTAAAGGCCCGCACCGACTCATGTCAAGACTGACGTTCATACCAGTCATTGTGAAATTCTGCACAGGATGAATGATCACTAAGGTGCAAGGATGTGATTGACTTAAATGAGCGTCATTCAACTAGAGAATGTGTAACCACTTGTTTGCTCTTCAGACTCGGAATAATCACCACTCAAATGAGATCACAGATGTGAAAGGAAAAATACCTTAACTCACTCTAATGCAGGCAATGGGGCATTTATAGTAGTGTTTCTTCCTAATATTCAACAGCAGCTACATTCTGTGTGTTCAATGTTAAGATCAGCTAAATGAGCTCAACATAAGAGAGTAACTAGGATGTAACCACCTTTGATATATTTTGCAACTTGTATTTTTTGCTCTAAAAAATCATTGAATCAAATGGCATCTACCTCTAGAGGTGTGACAAGAAAGCTAAAGCTAGGTGCATCCCAGCAGGAGGAAGGAAGGTGAAAAGAAGAGGAAGGAGGGATCCTAGGAGGGAGAGGAATAACTTATATTTATGTGTCTGCTCGTCTCTTATCTATCACGTCCATAACTGGAGACATTTAAGTGAGCACTAAGCCCAGTGGAAAGATTAACATGCCTTTATTCTGGCATTAGCTCCGTAAATATTTGTTTCAAATGAAGAAACATTTCGCCAACCCTGAGACCCTGAGGCTTATCATGCTATGGCTGTGACCAACCCAAGAATTTTAAAAGGCCAGAATTTAGAAAATGAGTATCTGAAAATGAAGCTGTAGGCTGCCATCCATCAGCAATTAGTTTTCTGCACAGCTTACAGCCACTTAAGACTTGATTGGGTAGCTCATTACCAACAATGAGTTAAGCATACAAGGATACAGTCTCCCAGGCATCTCTCACCACCAAACATGATTCGAAAAATTGGGCATCAGTCTGGAAACACACAACAAAAATCCCTATAACCACAAGCCAGCATTAGAGCTTAGCAAGCAATTCCACCCAGATCAACTTTGGTTTTAGAAGCAGCAAGGGAAGTGTCATTTCCTAGGGCCAGACAAAACACATTTCAGCTACTGTGTGGCATCTCGTGATGGCACCCATGAATGAAGCTTAATACATCCCCTGCTGGCGCAAAGTCTATATGGTGAACCAGGGACGGATGCAAAGGATGTGTCTGTCCCCTTCCATCTCATCATTCTTGCCTGCCAGACCAGGTCCCTTAGAGGACCCCGTGTCATACAGGCCCCCACGCTCAGGAAGGTCCCCAAGCAAGTGTTCCCTCATCTTGGCTGTCAAATGACGGTTTATGGTCGTCTAACCCCAGTGCTATGGGGCTGGCACTAGATGTTGGATGAGCAGCCTAGCTAAACCCTCCATTCACTTTTTAACTAAATGTTAACTTTACCCTTGATTGGGCCATTAAATCACGTTTCCACTACTGATAATTTCTCATTGTGAGCAGCATATTAGTTTGCTAAACACGGACAAGGAACATTTCGGTACAACTGTCACATTATTTCAGCATCCAAAACCTATCAGTGCACTAAACTTGCTTGCACTTACTTATAATTAGATACAGAAAGACACCCAGAGTGACAGACTAGAATAGGCTATAATTTTAAACGTGAAAAATCTCAAATGCCGTGTCCTTTGCTCATCACTTTCTTTGCCTTGGGGTGACAGCAAACAGTGGTCATACCAAAAAATTTCTAACAGTTATCAAGCCCAAAGGGCCCTTATGGGTTGGGCACAGGTCTAAGCACTTGTCATACAATACTTAATTTAAGCATTAATTCAAATCTGAAAATGGAGGGGTTCTATTAGTCCTCATATGAAGATAAGGCAAGTCAAACTCAGAAAGGGTAAGTCATGGTCCCAAGGCCACAGAGCAGGTTCAGATCTCACTTCGTCTAAAGCCACCATTTTACCACAAAGTTATACCACCCGTCAAACTGGGTAGATTGTTTTTCTGATTCCAATCCCAATTCAAAATGTGAGAGCCAGCTAAGCCCTTTGAATTTTGATATTATTCTCAAAAGAAGATACATATACACAAACATGAATTGAAGACTAACTCTAAATGAACTCTCTGGCCCTGTGCTAGACACCTCCATGACTGCCCTCACTGGACAGAGAACTTTATGAAATATTGAGCAAAACATGACTGGCATTGAACTCAGCACAGCTCGAGTTCATGGTGGACAGCTCCTCGGCTGACAAACCAGACCCTGCAGGGATGCATGAGTCTTCAGAAACACCTGCAAGATATGTCCAGCGTGCTATGCAGCCTTGGCCCAGCAAACCGTTTAAAGAGTGTTTGGACTCATTTAACCAGACAATCACTTCTACAAAATGTTTCCACCAGGCAGCCAGTGGAGTCGCAGGAGAGTTCCTGGCTGAAAGGGAAGCTCAGAGAGGGAAGAGTTTGGTGCCAGTCTGCCTGTGGAAATGTTAGCAGAAGCATCTGTTGGTTGGTCCCCACTGGCCAAAAGGCAAACATTTGTTTTGCTGAAACAAACGCTTCCATTTAAAAACGTTTGCTGATGAAACCATCATCTGATATGAAGCCTTCCTCTACTCAGGCGGCTGGGGCTGGGGCCGCCTCTCTCCAGCAATATTACCCCTCTGAGGCTATAGCTGCTTTAACAACCTCTTCTTTGCCACTGACAGATGTTCTGATTCTAGAACCGATACACTTTTTGAAGCTGAGAGGATAAATACATTTAGACTTGCCTCATCTGGATAAATCACTGTTCCTTACAGAGAATTAAAAAAAAAAATCTGTACAATCTAACAAGTAATTTTAGATATGTAAAAGATTTAATATTTAATACTTTAAAAAATATTTTTAAAACTAGTGAAAAATAGTCTTCTCTGTGACATTTGATGGAGAAGAAACTTCTACTGTTCTGTTATGCTTCTTCATAAAACCATAAGGCTGACTTATGGCTCTATTCAAATTGTTTCATCCTGTTAACTGTCCCTAAGTGGTTTTTAATTAAGTCCTTTAAAATAAACTCCAAGCAACTAAATAAATTCAGAGAGACGCACATTAAAGTAAGTGTGGATAAACCTCTTGGTAGAAGTACTATCAGGCTACTCCACGTACCCTCGTCACTGGGAAACTTTACCCACCACGTGTGTCGTGACCGTGACTCTACAAAGACAGCATCAGCCGTGCCTGCACATGCTTAACAGGAAGGTTAGTGTGTGACTGTTGAAGCCAGAGTCATACAATTATTAGTTAATGCTTTTGTAACAATATTAAATCTAGAAACCCTTTATCTGTCAAAAAAATTGTATTTAAGTCTATCACTTTGCACAAGGTTTTTAAAACTTGATGACTCAAAAACCAATCCTTGGAAAGGGGACTTAAATCATACCTTCTATCACCAATTTTGTTACTTTTCACTTAGAAAGGTCCTGGAAGGACTTCCCTGGTGGTCCCGTGGTTAAGAGTCTGCCTGCACTGCAGGGGACACGGGTTCTACCCCTGGTACGGGAATACCCCACAGGCCAAGGGGCAACTGTGTGAGCCTGTGTGCTGCCGCCACGGAGGCCGAGTGCCCCGGAGCCCCTGCCGCACAGCGGGAAAAGCCACCACAGCTAGAGGAAGCCTGTGCAGTGCAGACCCAGCCCTGCAAAAGGTAGATACATTTTAAAACTAAAAAGAAGAAAAGAAAATCCCATGCTTTCTTCCATGCTTCCACCTCGCAGGCGGTCTAAATCTATCTTAAAATAATAAAGAATAGTACCAAATGGTCTTACTACAAGTCATGTTTTCCTATAATTGTTAGATGCTATTAGTAAGTTACATCAGAACAGAAANCAGAGAGACGCACATTAAAGTAAGTGTGGATAAACCTCTTGGTAGAAGTACTATCAGGCTACTCCACGTACCCTCGTCACTGGGAAACTTTACCCACCATGTGTGTCGTGACCGTGACTCTACAAAGACAGCATCAGCCGTGCCTGCACATGCTTAACAGGAAGGTTAGTGTGTGACTGTTGAAGCCAGAGTCATACAATTATTAGTTAATGCTTTTGTAACAATATTAAATCTAGAAACCCTTTATCTGTCAAAAAAATTGTATTTAAGTCTATCACTTTGCACAAGGTTTTTAAAACTTGATGACTCAAAAACCAATCCTTGGAAAGGGGACTTAAATCATACCTTCTATCACCAATTTTGTTACTTTTCACTTAGAAAGGTCCTGGAAGGACTTCCCTGGTGGTCCCGTGGTTAAGAGTCTGCCTGCACTGCAGGGGACACGGGTTCTACCCCTGGTACGGGAATACCCCACAGGCCAAGGGGCAACTGTGTGAGCCTGTGTGCTGCCGCCACGGAGGCCGAGTGCCCCGGAGCCCCTGCCGCACAGCGGGAAAAGCCACCACAGCTAGAGGAAGCCTGTGCAGTGCAGACCCAGCCCTGCAAAAGGTAGATACATTTTAAAACTAAAAAGAAGAAAAGAAAATCCCATGCTTTCTTCCATGCTTCCACCTCGCAGGCGGTCTAAATCTATCTTAAAATAATAAAGAATAGTACCAAATGGTCTTACTACAAGTCATGTTTTCCTATAATTGTTAGATGCTATTAGTAAGTTACATCAGAACAGAAAGTGAAAAAACCACTTATGCTCTATGTCATAGATTATATACAAAACACGTTGTAATACTTCTAGCAAATAAAGAAGAAAAACACTACGGGAAATGGTGCAGAAATTCTTTAACCTTCGCACTTCCTCAGGCACAGAAGCAAATAAATGCTCTCTGCTCCTCACCTCACTGCTTCTCCTCAGCTCGTTTTCCTTGGTCTGACTTGCCTGTAAGGCCTGTTCAGTTTTGCTGAGATTTTGCTTAAGCTCTTCCAATTTTTTTTCTACCTGGCGCTTTACAGACGTGACCTACAAAGAGAAAACAAGGCAAAGCTTCATTTTTGTTTTTACTTTTCAATAGCTATTCATATTCTTAAATAATAAAAAGGTCATGGAATATAAGAACCGAAGCAATCTACTTTGGTTGAGACATACTATATATGTTATAGCTTAACATGGTCCTAGAAGCTGAACTTAAAATACCATCATGTTAACCTATGACATCACTTGGCAATACCATATGTTGATGAATACAGCTGGGTTTGGGGAGGAAATCACAAGAGAGAAAAATTAACGACAAGAAATAAAACAACTAAATAGTAATAAACAACTAAAATTTGTTTTAAAAAAATGAGATGAGAAATAAACAACAAAAGATGGGAAAACCAATTGAGAGAACACATTTGCAATAATACAACAGAATAAAAATGATATTCCCAAAATACAACACATAAAGCATAGCTATGGTTCAATGTACAAAAAAGCAAGCCCATTTAAAAAGGAGCAAAGGACAGAAATGGAAATTTTATACAAAAGATACAAATGGCAAGTCACCCTCTGAAAGAAATAACCTCAGTGGTAATGAAGAAAGTGTGAATTAAAAAATAATAACATTTTTCACTCTTTGGCAAAATTTTTAAAACCAGGACTGTCCGCTACTAGCAGGATGGAGGTAAGAGGCCTCTTATACCTGGTGTCAGGTAAACTGCTACGACTTTCCTGGAGGGCGGCTTGGAAGTACCCTGACACATGTGAGAAGATATATGCCCTAGAGGCCACAATGTCACATGCAGGAAGCTGTCCTACAGAAACATCAGCCCCACACACATTTACCTGCCCAGTGATACTACCAATGGTACTACACAAACCTCAATACCCATCAGTAGGGAAAATAAACTACAAAACACCTGACAAGGACGAAGCTCAGACAGTTTTCCTTTTTTAACAAAAATTAAAACAAGCAAGACAAAAAAAAACACAATCATACATCTGTAAATGTTTATTGTTTTTTTAATCTTGGAGGACAGCCAATAAATAATTCATAAAAATTTATCCTGGCACAGGATTCCGCTAGTACAGAAATCCAGGTGAGCAGCGATGATATATATTAGAGCACATATATACACATGAGTGCAAATATACACTCAAGTGTATGTGTGCATGTGAATAAATAAAGGTACAGTCAGCAGAGTTTTAAGGGATTACTTTGACATATGAGAGGAAAGAGAAGTTGAGGATGACGGGAAGGTTTTGACCGAAGCAATGGGAAGAATGGAATTGCTATTTACTGGGACAAGAAAGCCTAAGCAAAGGACAAGTCTGAGAAAAGTTGGAGTTCCAATAACAACACGTTAAGTGTGAAATGCCTGTTAGAAACGTTGAGTGGAAATATTGGATGCACACCCCCAAGTCTGAAGTTCAGACCAGACATCCAGGCTAGAGATTTAAATATGGGTGTCATCATCACATGGAAGGGTCAGAAAGCCAAAAATCTGGATGAAATCACTTGTGCAGTGGGTGTTAAAAAAGTAAATTATCATTTTTTTTAGCACTTTGACTGGCGGCATACACACTTAGAGCTCTCTTGTGGTGGCATGACCAAGAACCACCAGAATATCAGAGATGCCCACAGACCCTCGTATCTGAGATCCCCACTCGGCATCCCCTTTCTCTAAATGAGAACACCCAGACTCCGAGAGGTTTAGTTTGCTCTCCACTTTAATAACTACAGAAAGCAAGGAAAGTTTTTTTCCTTTAAAGGAATCCTATTTCCACTGTGGTACAGAAATGACACATTATTTTAAAACGTGGGGGAGGAGGTTACGGAGGAGAGAGAAATAAGTTAGCACCCTACTTTATCCAGTTCAGCCTGTAGGATGTTGTATGTGTTCTTAGCTTGCTGTAGCTCCTGGGTGAGCCTGGCTTTCATCTGAGTGCACTCCTGGTCCAGGGTTTGGAAGGAACGCTGTTGACGGGAGAGCTCCTAAAAAGTGAAAGACAAATGCATCCTACAGATGCTAGTTAACAAGGGAGAGCCCAGGGCGAGACCCAGACACCCTCCGGGCACTGCTCTTCTGAAAGAACAGGAGGATGGAGCCAGTCGGCACCTACTTGATGACCAACACAGGCAGCCTTCGCACTGGTCCCGGGAATCAGATCCCAGTCTCTGAGCGGAAGAGGTACAGTCCACCAGGAGAACACGTGGAAACTGGCCCGTGGGCACCTCATCCCCATCTTAAATGGATCACCTCTGTTCTGAGGTACCCAGGGACAAAAGGGCAGGGCTGAGAAATCAACACACTCGCAAAGGGAGCTTAAAACATCAAGTATCACACATCACTGACCATGGAGAATAACAGAAAGTAGATGCCACCAATTAACTTTGATAACCACACAGGGGCACCAGATTAACAATTCCAGTAACTCTCACTGAAGGACTACAGACCTACTTCTAGGCTAACTCACCTGAAACTGAAACCAAGATTTATCCAAGTGCATCTTCAGCCCTAACTTGTCTGCCAACTTCTTCCCTCTAGACGCTAATCACCTTTCTGATGTATTTGCCAACTCACAGACTTTAGAAACAGCTGAAAGGACCTCCCCTGTGGACCGGTGATGAAGATTCCACCTTCCAAGGTGGATCAGGTGTAGGTTCAATCACTGGTTGGAGAACTAATATTCCACATACCACTATTTTTTTTGGCCAAAAAATTAAGAAACAAAGAAAACTTGTAAAAAAATTAAAAAATAAAAACACCAGCTGTAGAATGTAATAGAATTTCCCTTACAACACAGAGTGTTTGAAACAAGAAATACAATCCTCTTCTACTTGGTATCAAATTTCAAACAAATCAGAAAACATGGATTAAAAATTTCTAAAGCCCTTCTCCAATCAAAAACTGCAAGATGGAAAAGTGTGAAGGAAAGTATAATTCCACACCCAGTATTTCCCCTCTAGTGGAACATCCCAAATGATGACAGACACTCCTCTTTTCAAATGATCAAACTAGGAAATGACCACAAGACCCTTCTGGACAAACTCCTCATGAATCCATTTACCTTACCTCTTGGAACTCTTTTTCTTTCTCCTTGATTTTCTGTTCCAGAGAACATCTGGCACTTTCTGCATTTTGACGCTGACAACTCAAATCTTCAGTCAATTTTTTCAATTTTTGTTCCAAAGCAGTACACTAAAACAAATTAAAACGTTCAATACAAAACAAAAATTATTCTTGGAAAGAAGCAAACATTTTGAATTTTAGAAAAATTAGTCCCATGATCTGGTTCAAGTTTAACATTGTGTTTTGACATTTTTATATCATACAAAGTTGAGGCTAAAACAATTAGCNAAAATTATTCTTGGAAAGAAGCAAACATTTTGAATTTTAGAAAAATTAGTCCCATGATCTGGTTCAAGTTTAACATTGTGTTTTGACATTTTTATATCATACAAAGTTGAGGCTAAAACAATTAGCCAAATACAAAAACTACTACAATTATTTTAGCACACATAAATTTATATTTGGGAAATATCAGCAAGGATATAAACCTACATTAGGCTACTTAAATAAACCCTTCATAAGTTGTGCTATAAAAGAAATCAGTATGTCTGAATACTGAGTCACCTAACATTTTGTCGTACAGAAATGAGAGGTTAAAATGCAGTGATGTTGACTTGTGCAAATTAGAGGCTGCAAAATAACCAGAGGGTACCTATTATCCTCATACGTAGTCTGTTTCAAGCAAAATAGATTTTGTGAGAAATTTTAAATATTAATATGCATCTCTCCACAATGCTCCCACTATGTCATTTTTAATGTTTGGAAGTTCACAGCACTCCAGAGAGTATCACAATGGGTTTTAAACCAAGCTGCCAAAAGCAACACAAAGAATACTCACTTGCCTTTTTATATAGTTGGTTATCCCTTTTTTTAAACTGAACTATAGCTGATTTACAGTGTTGTGTTTGTTTCAGCTATACAGCAAAGTGATTCAGCTACACACACATGCGCACACACACACACATTCTTTTTCAGATTCTTTTCCATTATAGATTATTATAAGATATTGAATATAGTTCCCTGTGCTGTATTCTTTATCCATTTTATAAATAGTAGTGTGTATCTGTTAAGCCCAAATCCCCAATTTATCCCTCTCCTCACTTTCCCCTTTAGTAACCATGTATTTGTGTTCTATGTCTGTGAGTCTTTGTTTTATAAATAGGTTCATTTGTATGATTTTTACACAGCCAGTTATATTTAAAATTATTTTTAAAACATGAACTACATTGAAATTTAGGATCCTCTTTAAAATTAAATCTTCAAAGTGTTAAAACCCATTCCTCTAATTCTTCCCTGTGGTGTTCAAATCCTAGAACTGCCCTACAAAACAACTCTAAATTCCCGAGAAAGAATAACAACGACTCACATTGCTGGGGGAGAATTCCTGATCCAAAAGAAATGAACCCCAGTGTGGCAAATCTCTCCACTAATACATTTCTCTGAGACTCATTATAGACCCATTTAGAACTATTAGAAATTTAACAAAGAGGAAACAAAACCACTATGCAAAATTTTCCCGTAAGACCTGACACCAATTATTAACTAACCAAAGATGAAAAGATAAAGCTGGTCTGATCTTGCAAATATCAGAACTTTCAAGATCCTGAATTTAAAAAGTAAAATATTGAGCCAGTAGTTCGAATTAATTCACTGCTTTGAACATTAAGATACCTCTGTCATTATCCCTACTGTTCTTGAATTTTTAAACCCCTAAGGAAAAGTATGAAAGAAATTATTTCTACCAATAATAAATATGAACTCAGCAAATATGTCAAGCACTATGCTAGGCACTGAGGATACAGCAGTAAGCAACTAAGACAAAAGTCACTGCCTAAATGATGGTCTACTACTACTACTACTACTACTACTACTAAGTCGCTTCAGTCATGTCCGACTCTGTGCGACCCCATAGACGGCAGCCCACCAGGCTCCCCTGTCCCTGGGATTCTCCAGGCAAGAACACTGGAGTGGGTTGCCATTTCCTTCTCCAAATGATGGTCTAAAATTTTGACAATTCTCAGGGGGAAAAAAAATAAACATGCACAGCAGAATAAATGAATGAATCCCTGGCACCCTCTGCTGGCACTTCCTCAAACTGCAACCCACAAGATCTCAGAATAGTAAACTTTCTTACTATTGTACAAACAGTTGGTTTAAGAAAAAAAAAGCCTTTAGGAGTAATTTTTATTTTATTTAGATTTTTTTTAATGTTGGTATTTATGATGCACCATCCATATATAAGTACTTGGCCACTAGGTGTCATGATACTCTAAAAAGAGCCTGAGTTTTTAACCATAACATATGAAATCCGGATATGCTGCCCAGCCCCAACACTCTGTCTCTACATGTAGTCAAACCTTGTATCCCAATGGTGTGTAAATACTTGGGAAAGAAGCATACTAGAAACAGCATATGTTTACTGAAGCACATGGTTGACTTTGGCTAAATTAGCTCCATTTCATTTAATAGGTAATTCTAAAGGTAGATCAGGGAATAGCGTAAGCAAAGGATAATTTTATTTCAGCAACATATTGGACAAGGTCATACTATCTTTAGAGACAAGATAGAGAAAGGCAGACTGAATTTTCAGTTAGGCGGATTTGTAGTTTATGAGAAAAAAATGGCATCCAGAAAACATTGAATAAATGAGTCTTAAGAACCTGGAGGGAAGTCTCTAATAGAAAGAAAGCAAAGGCTATGTTCTCAGCACTGTCCTATTCAAAAATTTTAATTCATGATCTGGTAAGTGACCTCATGATATATGCTAGAGAGAAGGATCTGGTGATCTTGTCACACCAAAACCAACAAAACGACATACAGAAGTTAGTTGCCCAGTATCTTTCTGACCCCACAGACTATAGACTGCCAGGCTCCTCTGTCCATAGAATTCTCCAAGTAAGAATTCTGGAGTGGGTAGGCATTCCCTTCTCCGGGGAATCTTCCAGATGCAGGGATTGAACTTGGATTTCCTGCACTGCAGGCAGATTCTTCACCATCTGAGCTACCAGGGAAGCTCTCAACATGTAGAAGAATAAGTATAATTCTCATATACAAAAGAAGCCTGAATTGGCAGAAATGCAACTGAAAATGAACTAGACTGACTAGGAACTCAATATAACAATAACAACTATTATAAGTTCACCATATGCCAGGCACTATGCTAAAGCCTTTATAAAAATTATCACAAACTTTACAGCAATCCTATGAGAAAGGCATTATTACTAACACCATTTTACAGACTAGGCAACTGAAGCTCAGAAGTTAATTAAATAGCTCCAAAGTAACAAAACTGGGATGCAACAGAGCCAGGGCTTGAATCCAAGTCTAACTTAGAAAACTGAATTACAAACACAGACTGCACAAAGAGAGTAAATATACATATAGATCAAGGGAGGTCATGTTTCATCATATATCTAACCCAAAGTTGTTGAGAATGTTTCTGTGGAAAGCACTGCACTAGAGGAATTCTAAAATGAAGCAAGGACTACCACCTCCAGGAAGATGGAAGAGATGAACATTTCCCTACAACTCCCAAAACAAGAACAATCCAAAACCCACATATTTTATTAAAACACACATAAGAAAGCTCTGAAAAGAGAGAAGAAAGCAGATTAACAAGCAACTTTGCAACCCAAGGAAAAGCATGATAGTACTCAAAGAAAAAACTGTTAACCCAGAATCCTATACCCTGCAGAAATATCTTCCAAGAATAAACACATTCCCAGACAAAATAAAATTTAGAGGATTTGTTGCTACATTAAAAGAATGGTTAAAGGATGTTCTTTATTCTTTACAAAGAAAGGAAATGATAAAAGAAGGAAATTTGGAAGAAAAATAAGAATATTTGTATACACAATAAATGTATATACAATAGGCTTTCCTTTTCTTCTTCTTCAGTTTTCTAAATAATGTTTGACAAGTAAAGCAAAAGTGTAACACTACCTGATGTGGCTCTAAATCTATATATAAAAAATGCTCAAAAAGTTATACTATAAATAGGGGAGGATAAAAGGACAAAAAGAGAAGCAAACTTTCAATAATTTATTAGAGTTGATAGAATGACTCACCAATAAACTGATAAATTGTATGTATACATACATTATCTAGAACAATCATAAAAGCCCTACAAAGAAGTATACTCAGAAACTATTGATAATTCAAAACGGAATTCTAAAAATTGTTCAAGTAACCTATGGGAAGGCAGAAAAAATGAAAACAGCCAAATGAAAAGTGAAAGAAATAAAAAACAAAAACTAAGATGTAAAACTTAAGTCATGATATATATAATTACACTGACTATAAACGGTCTAAAAACACTAATTAATAGAGATAGTGTTTCTAAAAGGGAATAAAAGAGTAGATTAAAAAATATGACCCAACTATGTGCTGTCCACACAAAACTAACATTAGGCTCTTTTTTTAATTCATAGTAAGGTCATATTTTTTAACTTAACAATATAGATAGGCTGAAAGTAAAAAGACAGAAAGAAATACATCATGACACTTTAACCAAAGGAAAGCTGGAGAGGTTATATTACTACCAGATAAAATAGACTTCCGAATTAAAAAAAAAAAAATTATCAGAGACACTAAGGGATATTATATGATAAAGGTCAATCTGAAAGAAGACATAACAATCCTAAATGTGTATGGACCAAACGAAAGAACTGCAAAATAAGTGAAGCAAAAATTTATAAAACTGAAAGGAGAAATAGACAATTATGGAGACTGCAATACCCTTCCCTCAACAATTGCTAGAAGCAATTAGACAGGAAATCAGTAAAGATAAAGAGGAATTCACAAAGAACACTATTCAACAGGAGCTAATGATACTTTAATCAACATTAATCAACAGGAGCTAATAACACCCAAAAAAGATGTCCTTTTCATTATAGGAGACTGGAATGCAAAAGTAGGAAGTCAAGAACACCTGGAGTAACAGGCAAATTTGGCCTTGGAATATGGAATGAAGCAGGGCAAAGGCTAATAGAGTTTTGCCAAGAGAACACACTGGTCATAGCAAACGCCCCCTTTCAACAACACAAGAGAAGAC
>SJYV01014731.1:47025-97646 GCA_006410875.1 Neotragus pygmaeus
ATCTCCTTCAGAATGGACTGGTTGGATCTCCTTGCAGTCCAAGGGACTCTCAAGAGTCTTCTCCAACCCCACAGTGCAAAAGCATCAATTCTTCAGCACTCAGTTTTCTTTGCAGTCCAACTCTCACATCGATACCTGACCACTGGAAAAACCATAGCCTTGACTAGACGGACCTCTGCTGGCAAAGTAATGTCTCTGCTTTTGAATATGCTATCTAGGTTGGTCATAACTTTTCTTCCAAGGACTAAGCGTCTTTTAATTTCATGGCTGCAGTCACCATAAGCATCATTATTATCAACAATTTTAAAAACACCCAAGCTATTTAATAAATGTCTAGAGTTTAGATTCTCTCTGGGATGAATTGCAATCATCCTAGTCAGTTAAAGGGCAGGTGGCTTTTTCTGTTCTCTACCTTCAAAGCCTTTGACTGTGTGGATCACAACAAACTGTGGAAAATTCTGAAAGAGATGGGAATACCAGACCACCTGACCTGCCTCTTGAGAAATCTGTATGCAGGTCAGGAAGCAGCAGTTAGAACTGGACATGGAACAACAGACTGATTCCAAATAGGAAAAGGAGTACGTCAAGGCTGTATATTGTCACCCTGCTTATTTTAATTTATATGAGAGTGCATCATGAGAAATGCTGGGCTGAAAGAAACACAAGCTGGAATCAAGATTGCCGGGAGAAATATCAATAACCTCAGATAGGCAGATGACACCACCCTTATGGCAGAAAGTGAAGAGGAACTAAAGAGCCTCTTGATGAAAGTGAAAGTGGAGAGTGAAAAAGTTGGCTTAAAGCTCAACATTCAGAAAACTAAGATCATGGCATCCGGTCACAGCACTTCATGGAAAATAGATGGGGAAACAGTGGAAACAGTGTAAGACTTTATTTTGGGGGGCTCCAAAATTACTGCAGATGGTGACTGAAGCCATGAAATTAAAAGATGCTTAGTCCTTGGAAGAAAAGTTATGACCAACCTAGATAGCATATTCAAAAGCAGAGACATTACTTTGCCAACAGAGGTCCGTCTAGTCAAGGCTATGGTTTTTCCAGTGGTCAGGTATCGATGTGAGAGTTGGACTGCAAAGAAAACTGAGTGCTGAAGAATTGATGCTTTTGCACTGTGGGGTTGGAGAAGACTCTTGAGAGTCCCTTGGACTGCAAGGAGATCCAACCAGTCCATTCTGAAGGAGATCAGACCTGGGTATTCTTTGGAAGGAATGATGCTAAAGCTGAAATTCCAGTACTTTGGCCACCTCATGGGAAGAGTTGACTCATTGGAAAAGAATCTGATGTTGGCAGGGATTGGAGGCAGGAGGAAAAGAGGACAACAGAGGATGAGATGGCTGAATGGCATCACTGACTCGATGGACGTGAGTTTGAGTGAACTCCGGGAGATGGTGATGGACAGGGAGGCCTGGTGTGCTGCAATTCATGGGGTTGAAAAGTGTTGGACACGACTGAGCAACTGAACTGAACTAAACTGAATGACACTTTTAGAATATTGCTCAACAACAGAATATACTTTTTTTTTTCCCAAGTGCCTATGAAATATATACCAAGACAGACCATATCCTGGACCATAAAACAAACCCCAAGAAATCTAAAAGAACTGAAATCATAGAATATGTTCTCTGACAGCAAAGGAGTCAAACAATAAATCAACAACAAAAAGAGAAAAATATCAAATATTTGGAAACTACACAAGGTATTTCTGAATAATCGACGAGACATATCAAAATTTGAAGGGCACAGTGAAAGTTGTACGGAAAGGGAAATATATCGCATTAAATGTCTGCATTAGAAAAGAAGAAAAGTCTCAAGTCAATAAACTAAGCGCCCCACCTCAACAACCTAGAAAAAGAGCAAAATAAACTCAAAGCAAGCAGAAGAAAACAACAGGGCAGGGAAAAAAAAAATCACTGAAATTGAAACCAGGAATAGAGTAAATCAATGAATTAAAGAGCTGGCTCTTTGGTAAGATCAATAAAAGAGCCGTAAAACTGACCAACTCCTAGCAATAGTGACAAAGAGAAAAACAAAAGAAGACACAAATATCAGAAATGAACAGGGAATAAGCCTGACCTACAGTCAGCAAAAGAATAAGGAAATATTATGAATGCCACATATATAAATTTGAAAATTTAGATGAAAGTTACTCTAAAATCACAAACTAACCCACTTCATCTAATGTGAAATAAATAATTTTAATGGTTGTTACTATTTTTAAAATTGAATTTGTAATTTTAAAACTCCCAAAAAGAAACCATCAGGCCCAGATAGTTTCATGGACAATTCTACCAAATGTTATAAAAGAAGAAATAACACCAATCCTACACAATATCTTCCCAAAAATCAGAAGAGGAAGGAACGTTTCCCAATCAATCTTATGAAGCTAGAATTACCTTTGATACAAATACCAGACAAAGACAGTACAAAAAGATAAAACAGCTGACCAACATCCCTCATAAATATAGACACAAGAATCCTTAACAAATTATTAGTAAATAAAATTCAGAAATATATAAAATGAATTTATTTTTCTCTACACTTGTCTCTATATAGCGCACTATCAATGTGCCTGATACTTTTACATTACATCTCCCATTAGGATGAAGCTCCATAAGGGCAGTGCTTTTTGTCTATTTACTCACTGCTACTGCCGCATTCTAGGTCTAGAACAGAGCCTGACACACAGCAGACTGTCAATAAATATTTGTCAAATGAGTTAGTAAATGACTCAAATTGCATCTACAAACAGACTCACAGATTTAGAGAATGAACTAATGGTTGCCGGGGGGAAGGATAGGTGAAGGGATAGTTAGGAAGTTTCGGATGGACGTGTACACACTGCTATGTTGAAAATGGATAACCAACAAGGACATACTGTTCAGCACAGGGATCTTTACTCAATGATGTGTGGCAGCCTGGATGGGAGGGAAGTTTGGGGGTGAATGGATGCATGTATATGAATGGCTGAGTCCCTTCACTGTTCACCTAAAACCATCACAACACTGTTATCAGCTATACCCCAATACGAAAGAAAAAACTTAAAGAAAAAAGCTTAAATGGCAGAGGGTATATATTGGTTTCCATGAGTAGATCAATTCAACTCTATCATATGTCCTAAACCTCTTTTAAAACTCCATGACTTTAAGTGCCTCTTCTACATATCAGGCAGCTGACATACAGCAGACTATAACATCTGTATACACATCTGTATACAGTCACAAACTGCATACACATCTTTATTCTTCACCACCCTCTGAGGTGTAAAAGAGATCAGCGACTTGTCCAAGTCCCTCAGCTAAAAAATATACAGTCCAGATTTGACCCAGATCTGCCAAATTCTAAAAGAACTTACTGTTCAACTGCAATCAATACTGCCTAGTATATATTAATAAGGTTCACTACTAATATTTATTTTACAAGTCCAAGCATACTCTTTCCAAATAATTGTATGAAAAAATGCAGATTTATCAATAACTAATGAAAAGTTGAGTACCTTGGTTGATGCCTGGTCATACTGTGAAGTTGTTCTCACTAGTTGATCCCGGGTTTTATTCAAAACTTTCTCTTTTTCATTTAATTCCACTTTTGCCTTCTCCAGTTGGAGCTGGAGTTCTTGAAGTTTATTCACTTGGCCTTTCATTTCTTTTTCTTGTCCTTGCAGACGTAGTTCCAGCTCACTAATCTTGCTCCTTAGTTCTTTAAATCACAAACAAAACCCATACTTCAATTAACACATATTTTTCACTAAGAAATTTACAACTAAACTCAGAATGTATCACCGTTACTACACTCTGAAATCTTTGGTGAGTCAAATATAAATCAATTCACATTAAACAAAGCAGCTTTTAATTGGATTTAATTTCAATATTTAGTTTTTATTATTTGTATTCAAAAATCCTATTAAAAGCAGAAGAAAACTTTTATGTTTTCATAGAAAACTTGTGGAAGGGGGAAATGCTTTTCCAAAATCAGGAATAGTATCTTATTGAGAAAACTGCAAAAATTGTATCACATATAATACCCCATGTTAAAATTACCACTTGATTTTAGACACCCACAAATATTTGTTTTGTACCTGTATCAATGCAAATGAGTGCTAAGCAGTGAAAAATTCATCCTCCTGTATTCTCTAGTGGCTTTACCTCCAGTAAAGAGCAAGACAGTGTGAACCTCCTCTACTGCCAATATTAACAATAATTTTTTTTCATTTTTTTCTCCCCACATATACACAATACTGGTTCCAAAGGCACTGGCCGTGCATAGCTAGCTCTCACCAGTGCATGCTGATGGTGATTTTCAATCTATCACAACACTGAAAATGATCACAGTCTGCAGAGCAGATTCCAAAACACCACCTGGCACCCTTGGCTGTCAGCAGCAGCGCGGTGCAGCAGCCAAGGTTACAGGTTTGCCCCCATATGGACAACCTGGCAGCACACAGAAAAGCCGTTCTGCAGACACACGCCACACCTCTGGCCAAAACTAGCTTGTTCCACAGGCCACAGAAGGAGCCCGGTGAGAAGCGCAGGGAACGTCCACAGTAACCACCTTCTCTGCTTCACAAAGTCAAAGCCACTCACCCCACTTTTGAAGGCTTCACGGCACCAGCTTTTTAGTAAAATAAAAGTATCTTTCCAAATGGTGATAGCTTTTTTCATTATCCCAAAGACACTATTTCATATCACCAGGCTGGGATGTTAACCACGGATGGCTCTAATAAAACACATTACCACTTTCTAGGATTAAAAGTGTCTGGAGTCATGTCTGAAATTATCTCAGGAAAATTTAACTTAAGAAGTTACCTTGGTTCTGTGCTTTTAACTGATCCAAAAGATAAGAATTGCTAGAATTATCACAGAAACTGCTATTAGCATCTGTTTTCCCTATTTTCAAAGTTGATCTACTCGGAGTCACTTCTTGTTCCGCAGAAAAATGAGATGCAGAGAAATCTCTCCTAACTGGAGTTTTTAGAGTGTTAGATGAAAGACGGCTTGGGGTTTTTTCTTGTTGCCATGAGAACACAGATGAAGAAGCCTGATGTCGGGCGATGTCCCGGTGATTCATGGTGCTTTGGGGAATAGCCTGGCTTGCTTTCTGTAAAAACAGAAGCCCTTTAGAAGTCACAATATTTAAGACTATGTACCAGACTCACACACGTAAACATGCTCATGAAAGAGGAAAGTGGTGGCGGAGGGGAAAATTAGTACCTGTAATACAGATAAACAAGATCATACGCACAAGGGAACTATATTCAGTATCTTGCAATAAACTCTAACAGAAAAGAATATGAAAAAGTATATGTGTGTCTGTGCGTATATATATATAACTGAATCACCTTGCTGTACACTTGAAACTAATACAACACTGTAAATCAGCTATACAACAACTAAAATTTTAAAAAAGACTACATACTTAATTTCAAATAGAACATAAAGCCACGCCAAGAAGGTATTTAATAGCACTTCTACTGTGTACCAAGAAAGAACATTCATCAAGTCAGGGGACCCACTGAGTCACATTACCCAGAGAAATGTTCTAACGGTCAGACTTAGCACTGGAGGGTGAAGCCAGCACCATCTGAGGTCCGATCTATTTTAACTGGGCTCAGATTTTGTATTTATCCTGCATCCCTCATATACTTCATAAAAACGCATGTGAGTACTCACTGCCATTTTAAATTCTGAAATATGATTTTCCTTTGCCCATCCTTGGTCACCTCCTCCTATAGCTTTGCACACAGAGACTCAGAATTCAGAACTAACCAAAGAACTCTTCCATCTTCCACCATACCATTCCCCCCAAAAAATGTCCTAAGAGGCATTTTGTATTACATAAAACACATTTGTGGATCTTCTGCTGTTTAGAATCCTTTTTGTTCTCTCTGTCTCCATTCTGACAAACATCAAGTTGCAGCTACAGTAGCTGAGTTAAATTTTTTATAGCAAGGGCTTTTCTCACCACGGGGAGAGGTTTAATGTTTCTGGAGACTCACAGTCCTCCAAAAAATAACTCTGGGAACAGACGTCAGGGCCAGAATTGATACCAATGACTGAAATGGGTAGCAAAACAAATGATATTTCCAAGACAATCAGAAGTTTACTGTTTAATTTTTATTCGTGTTGAAAAGCAATGCCTTTGCTATGTATCAAAACTCTGGTGATCTCAAAACAAGGGTTAAAGGCTTAAAAAATTTTTTAATTGCTAAAACTCTAACAGGTACTTTTTGATCCTCACTATTTAAGGCATCTACTTATAAATTCAGCCTTAACCTGTCTGCTAAGTTGGGCCACCTCACCAAGTTTACATGCTTAGTGGAACTGTGCCATTCAGTACCAAACTGGAATTCAAAAAAATAATAATAATAATACCATGTGAGCAGAAATGGGAAAGGTATACTATACAGATACAAGACTGACCCTGAAAATACCTGGTAACTAAAAACTGGGGCTCCCAAAACATGCGTTTTGTTTATTTTATTGATGTTAAGCAAATCTTTCACCCATCTCTCTCAGCCTTTTTTCTCCCTATCAAACTGGAGTTTAAATCCCTTGTCAGCTACTTATTTAAAAGAACTAGAGAGATTATGTTGACAACCTTCTCACCTGAAATAAACATTTCATTAATAATGATCCCCAAACCTCTCATCCCTGGTAGCAATCACCAAATTCCATCAGAAGGTCTGAATAGGAAGCAATTGCCTCCACGTGCCAAAGTCAGCCAGTAATAACTCTGGTCCCACCCTCTCCAAACATATTCTTTATCATAAGATCTTAACAGAGAAACTTAAGTATGTTTCCAGAGTTTCTGTGGAATTGGGGGCCTATTTGATATTTAGGGATAAAGTCACCGCCCAATCCATTTTACTCCACTCTTAACCTATTTTTAAACTTAAAAATATCATAACCCATGATCCAGGAACTCTGTTTTCTCAGTGTAAGAAAAACGGGTCAATCCTATGTAGAACAGATTTTTCTGTCTTTGCTCTATCCTACCTATATCAAAGTACTTCTTCAACTGCGTACTCCATTAAAAGGCCCATAATTAACTTACCTTTGCCTGTAAGGCTTTTACCTCTGCCTCTAATCTTTTCCATTCTTCAACTTCTTTATTATATTTTTCTTTTAGATCTTCATATTTGGAACCTAAACACAGACAATGAGTTTCAGTTTGATCACTGATTTTGCAAAGAATCATTATGCTAGTCTAGAAATGAGTATCTTCATACAGCAGATAGAAACAACATTTTGGTTAAGGCAACCAATACTGCTCAAATTACCCAAATATTAAAATGCATGGAAACACAAGTATTTTGAATATTCCAAAGCTGAATTATTTTAAAAAATACCATAGACGGTTAAAGTGAAAAGCTTAAAGGCTGACTGATGGCGCAATATATTTCAGCAGATACACAAATATATGTGTAACTAATGACTGCTTTTTGTTGTTTTTAATGCTTAAATTAGAAGCTGAATTCAAGGTTGAATGATTTCATTTCTTGGGCAGAATTAAAATCTCAACAAAAGAGCTATTTATACAAAGGGAAAAGAATCCTTACCGCTATAATACTGGCTTGGTGTGAGTGGAGTTGCAAAAATTTTCTGTGGTGTAAGGCATGAATTCAGAGAGACATCCGCAGACTGTGCAGCTTGTTGGCTTCTTTCAAGTTCAGATTTACACCTGCGAGAAAACGACCCGAGAGGAAGCCACACCAGAGTCACAGCTGCAGCACACCAACACCACACATTCCCAGAGAGCAACAAACTGACAAGAAAACCCACCCGCTAAGAATTCCTGCCACTGCATTTATCCAACAGACACTTCATAAGAACTAATTGCAAAACAGTCCTTTGTCTCCAAAGGAACTCAGTCTGGTTAGGAAAACAGAAATATAAGCCAGCCAATTACAGTGTGATAAAGGCTATAATGAAGATCTGTAATAACCACTATCATAGCAAAGAAGAGCTGGGAGGGTTGGGACACATTCCAACAAAATTTTATATTCTAGGCCAAAGAAAGACACAGAGTTACCAAAAAAAAAACCAAAACCCAGAACTTAAGACAGGAGGACATTGGTATCATTGAAGCAGGGACTCACATCTTGAAACTAGATAACATTACATATAATACTGTCATTATATTAATAACATAGACTTTGGCAAGATCCTTTTGACCTACCTTCTAGATAAATGAAAAATAAACAAATGGGACCTAATTAAACTTAAAAGCTTTTGCACAACAAACGAAACAATAAATAAGATGATGAAAAGACAACCCTCAGAATGGGAGAATGGAGAAGGCGATGGCAATCCACTCCAGTACTCTTGCCTGGAAAATCCCTTGCATGGACGGAGGAGCCTGGTGGGCTGCAGTCCATGGGGTCGTGAAGAGTCAGACACGACTGAGCAACTTCACTTTCACTTTTCACTTTCATGCATTGGAGAAGGCAATGGCACCCCACTCCAGTGTTCTTTCCTGGAGAATCCCAGGGACGGGGGAGCCTGGTGGGCTGCTGTCTATGGGGTCGCACAGAGTCAGACATGACTGAAACAACTTAGCAGCAGCACCAGAATGGGAGAAAATACTTGCAAATGAAGCAACTGACAAAAGATTAATCTTCCAAAATATACAAACAGCTCATGGAGTTCAATATAAAACAACATCAGCAGGGTTTCCCTGGTGGCTCAGTGGTAAAGAATCCACCTGCCAATGCAGGAGACATGGGTTCGATCCCTGATCCAGGAAGATCCCACGTGCCGTGGAGCAACTAAGCCCACACACCACAACTACTGAGCCTGTTCTCTGGAGCCCCGGAGCTGCAACTACTGAGCCCACGCATCGCACGCCCTAGAGCCTGAGTTCCGAAAGAGAGCAGCCCCGGCTCACTGCAATTGGAAGAAAAGCCTGTGCAGCAATGAAGACCCAACACAGCCAAAAACAAATATGAAAATAAAATTTATTTTTTTAATCAAAAAAAGGGAAGCTGTAAACAGACATTTCTCCAAAAAAGACAGATAGACGACCAACAACATGAAAAGATTCTCAACATCGCACATTATTACAGAAACGCAGATCAAAACTACAGTCAGGTATCACCTCACACAGGTCAGACCAGCCATCATCAAAAAATCTACAAACAATAAATGCTGTAGAGGATGTGGAAAAAAGAGAACCCTCCTGCACTGTTGGTGGAATATAAATCGATACAACCACTGTGGAGAACAGTACTGAGGTTCCTTAAAAAACCTAAAAACTATCATATGACCCAGCAATCCCACTACTGAGCATATACCCTGAGAATACCATAATTCAAAAAGACACATGTACGCCGATGTTAGGGCTTCACCAGTGGCTCAGCAGTAAAAAATTCCGCCTGTAATGCAGAACGCATGGGTTCAATCCCTGGGTTGGGAAGATCCCCTGGAGAAGGGAATGGCTACCCAATCCAGTTTTTTTTTGCCTGGGAAATCCCATGGATAGAGGAGCCTGGCGGGCTACAGTCCATGGGGGTCACAAAAGAGTCAGACACAATCTAGTGTCTGAACAACAACGACAACCCCAAATATTCACTGCAGCACTATTTACAATAGCCAGTTCATGGAATCAAGCTAAATGTCCACAGATAAATGAACGGATAAAAAAGATGTACAAATATACAATGGAATATTACTCAGCCATAAACGGGAAAGAGATTGGGTCATTTGTAGTGATGTGGATGAACGCAGAGTCTGTCACATAGAGTGAAGGAGGCCCAAAAGAGAAAAACAAGTTATCACATATTAGGACATATATAAGGATTCTAGCAGAGAAGGCAGCGGCACCCCACTCCTGTACTCTTGCCTGGAAAATCCCATGGATGGAGCAGCCTGGTAGGCTGCAGTCCATGCTAAGGGTCGGACACAACTGAGTGACTTCCCTTTCACTTTTCACTTTCATGCATTGGAGAAGGAAATGGCAACCCACTCCAGTGTTCTTGCCTGGAGAATCCCAGGGACGGGGGAGCCTGGTGGGCTGCCGTCTATGGGGTCGCACAGAGTCGGACACGACTGAAGTGACTTAGCAGCAGCAGCAAGGAATCTAGAAAAATGGTGCTGACGAACCCGTCTCCCAGGCAGAAACAGAGAATGGACTTGTGGGCAGAGGAGGAAGGAGAGGGCGTATGGATGGAGAGAGCAGCATTGACATATACACTGCCATGCGTCAGACACACGGCTGGCAGGAAGCGGCTCTGGACCGCAGGGAGCAGCTCAGCACCCCGTGATGACCCAGAGGGCTGGGAGGGGGCGGGGGGCTGGCAGGGGGGCTTAAGAGGGTCGGGACATATGTGTACTTACAGCTGGTTCCCACTGTTGTACAGCAGAAACTAACCCAGTATTATAAAGCAATTATACTCCAGTTAAAAATTAAATAAGTAGAAATTTTAAATAAACAAAACCATAGCCTTGATATACATACCATGCCTTTTATGAGATTTTTTAAATGCATATATAAAAATAAAGTTAACTTCATGCATGTAGAAAAGATACTGCCAGGAAACAGACCCAAAGAAATGGAGAAAGTGAGCTAAACACAATCATTCTCAGTATGTGTGGAGCATTGGTTCCAAGACCCCTGCAGATGACAAATATCCAGGGATGCTCAAGTCCTTTATGTAAAATTAGCAGTAATACCTTCAGCCCTTCATATTGTTAGGTGTGGAAGCTGAGGATACAGAGAACCTGACTGTGCAAATGTCAAGTATCCTTACCATTTAAGTCCTAACACCTTTCAAGAGAACTCAATTCTTGCAGCTCGACTTGTGTCTGATTTTCCCTTAACACAAGAAACAAAATTAAGCTCCTCAGACAATCGCTAATGATGGGCACCATTCTCTTTGCCAAGGACAAATTACTCAAAGCAGGGAGGGAAGAAAGGAATAAAGGAAGGGCCTCAGTGCCCTAGCTCCTCCCGGCTCTAAATTCTGTCCAAGAAAGAAGTAATGTTATGAGCCGAAAATGGCTATGCAGCAAATAAAATCACCTTCGAATTTACAATAGATAACACCTCTCCAATAGAAATGTTCTATTAGTGTGAAAAAAATAAGAAATAAATGAATTCAATCTTAATATTTCAGTCAATATTTTTGATATTATCATTTCACCTCACTCAATGCAAAAATCATTAATAAGGTATTTTACATGTTTTTGTACTAAATCTTCAGAATTTGGAGTTCAGTGTGTACTTCCAGCACACCTGCATTTACACTAACCACATTTCAAGTGTCCCACAGCCACATGTAGCCAGTGGCCACCATACTGAACACTGCAGGTCTATAGACTTCCCAAGGTATAAAAGGCTGGTGACTCTGGAGAGAAATTTTGAAGGAACTTGCAAAATTGGTGCTTCTTTTCCCTCTCAAATTCACATCTTATCCCCTTTTCCCTATCTTTTCATTTGAAAAAGTTTCTTAATTTTAAATATTAAATTAAAATATACCCTGCTGTTATTCTTATAAACCTTTGTATCACCTGTCTCCTAGGAAAAAAAAACACACAAACTACCACCACTGAAAGAATGTACTAAATTAAGCTCTTTTCTACTAGGTTTCATTTACGCAAGCATCTCTTCCTCAAATGTTAAAATATGAATGTTTCTGTCTAAATTATTAAAATCAATATTTCTAACATTGGCACTCAAAATGTTCTTTTCAAAGAAATAATTATTCCAGCATACTGAAATGAACTTCCTACTTCCTGAGCACCTGCTTTCCAAAACAAAAGCTTCTTTCACTTATTCATTCAACAAGTATTTGAGGACCTGCAATTGCCAGGTGCTAGGAATACAATGATAAACAAGACAGACAAAGAAAGTTTAGGAAAACAAAGGACAAAATAGACATTTATTTATCATTCTAACTTAATAGCGACTTAATAGCCACCTTACCCATGGATAGAAAACAAAATTAGGAAAAGACTGCTGTATACCTAAGTTATCATCTTCATAAAAAGACAAGCTTACAATCATCCCTTGGTACCTGCAGAAGGTTGGTTCTAGGACCCTCTAAAATACTAAAGGGTTTCCCTTGTGTCTCAGCTGGTAAAGAATCCACATGCAATGTGGGAGACGTGGGTTTGATCCCTGGGTTGGAAAGATCCCCTGAAGAAGGGAAAGGCTACCCACTCCAGTACTGGCCTGGAGAATTCCAGGAACTGTACAGTCCATGGGGTAGCAAAGAGTCAGACAAAACTGAGCTACTTGCACTTTCACTTTAAATACTAAAATGTGCAAAGACTCAACTTTCATATAAAATCACATAGGTAGCATTTGCATAATAACTTATGCACATCATCCTGCATATTTTAAATCATCTCTAGGTTACTTATAATACCTAATATAATGTATATACTATGTTAATAGTTGTCAGCATGCAAATTTAATTTTTGCTTTTGGAACACTCTGGAATTTTTTCTTCAAATATTTTTGACCCTAGTTGGTTGAATCTGTGGATGCAGAACTCATAGATATGAAGAGTCAACTCTCAATTTTTAAATGTTCTACCTTTCAAAAATACGTTTGCTTTGTAGGTAGAATTAAAATAACCACAAGCTATGCCTGGAAAAAGTCCTTGGTATCAAAATACTTATTACAAATGGAAAAACGGTAATTTACAATCCAGAAATTCAGGTGACACTCTAACCAAATGATGGTTTAAAAGTCAAATTGAATCATGTACCCTCTGATATGAGGCACTGAGAAAGGCATGTCACTAGTTCTGTTATACTTTTACCAAAGTTCCATAGCCTCAATCCGACCCAGAGATTCTCTCCAGGATGACTCTGCCCTCCCAAAGGGCATTTGGCATTGCCTGGTGACATTTCTGACTGTCAAAATTTGGAGATGGTAAGTAAGTGCTACTGGCATCTAGTGCGTGGAGGCCAGGAATTCCACATATCCTATGGTGAACAGGGCAGCCTTCCACAACAAATAATCCAGTCCTAAGTGTCAACTTTGCCACTGTTGAAAAACAGCGGACAAATCCAAATTAAGTACTATTGTACAATAAAGGGGTCTAGTGCTCCTTAAAAATGTCAAAGTCACAAAAGTCAAGAAACCATCACAGTTTAGGGAGAAAAGAAAACATCCACTAAATGCAACATGGAATCCTGGCTCAGGTCCTGGAGTACAAAAAGGACATTCCTGGAAAAACGAGTAAGGACATGACTGGAAAAACGAGAGAAATTCCAATAAGTTCAGTTCAGTTCGGTCAATTCAGTCACAGTCGTGTCCAACTCTTTGCGACCCCATGAATCGAAGCACACCAGGCCTCCCTGTTCATCACCATCTCCCAGAGTTCACTCAGACTCACGTCCATCAAGGCCGTGATGCCATCCAGCCATCTCATCCTTGGTCGTCCCCTTCTCCTCCTGCCCCCAATCCCTCCCAGCAACAGTCTTTTCCAACGAGTCACCTCTTCTCATGNATATTGAATGGTTTGCCTTGGAAATGAACAGAGATCATTCTGTCGTTTTTGAGATTGCATCCAAGTAGTTAGATATACTTATGGGTAAATAGTGTATTCAATATGTATTTTCAGGACTCCAGTAATTAAAGACATAATTGAGGAGTCTGGTTTATGATCAAAGAAAGCTATCTCTGATTTTTAAAACCCAGACCTAAGCAATTATACAGCCTTTGAAAAAGGAAAGTATTAGCTGCTCAGTCTTGTTGGACTCTTTGCGACCCCAGGGTCTGTAGTCCATTAAACCCTTCTGTTCATGGAATTCTCCAGCAAGAATACTGGAATGGTAGCCATTTGCTTCTCCAGAGGATGCTTCCACCCCAGGGACTGAACCTGGTTTGCAAGCAGATTCTTTACCATCTGAGCCACCACGGAAGCCCTAGCCTTTGCCTGGCCTCAAGAGGGAAGCTGCCCCCACACCCACACCAGAACTGAAGTGCAGCCAATGACTTTCATTTCACTCTGTAAGGGCGGTTGCAGTTGTAAACTTGGTCCCCCTAACCAGTCATGCTCTTATGAATACCTATAATCCTAGCCCAACCCACCTTCATTAAGAGAATTTTTATCTGAATCCTTCTGCAAATCCTTACTCTGGAGCCTCCATGGAAACTTTGTTATTGGGAGGAAGCTGAAACCTTGAAAAAGACACTTTTCTTCTGTGTCCTCTGTATGCTCAGAACTTTTCTACTATGTTGATTTACCTGGCTCTTGACCTAAACTGATCCCCTGTTTCATTTTCCCCCATGTATTGCTGTGGATGCTATTCCATAGACAAAATGGAATAGGCTGAGTTTAGCCTCTTTCTTATAGTATCACGGGAAGTGATTACAGTTTCAACTATTACATCATATCTTGTTTCAATTGGCTACTTATAACTTGGCAGGCCAACTCTCTCAGTTAAGCTGAGGTCCTCTGCTTAGACTTTTTTATTTTATTTTAGTCAGGCTTATTTTCTATACCAGTTTAACATAAACTTTAACTGTCTAGGTTTTACTGTTTTAAATTGATTTAAAATATATTTTAATCCTCTGGCTCTAACATAGGTTATATTTTATTACTTGACTTATTTCCATAATAAATAAGACATTTTCTCTCTCTATCATTATGATGCTATAATATGCCATATTTATTATTTTTAATATATAGTAGAACCTTTTAGAATATTGGCTTTGAAGTGAATAGGTGCCAAATATTATAAAGAATTATATGCAAACCCTATCTAGAAAACCATTAAAAAGATGAACATCNTCTATCATTATGATGCTATAATATGCCATATTTATTATTTTTAATATATAGTAGAACCTTTTAGAATATTGGCTTTGAAGTGAATAGGTGCCAAATATTATAAAGAATTATATGCAAACCCTATCTAGAAAACCATTAAAAAGATGAACATCATTTTTATATATTAATACAAATTTCTTTCTGTGGGATGGCTGCCCGATTGTTAGAAATTTGTTTAAGGAAATCTCAAGTGCATTACGGATTTTCTGCTAAACTCTTTGCACATTATAAAAAGACATAAGCTATCCTTGGAATACAATCAGGTGGGTTTTAATTGCTAAACTTTTTAGAGTCAGAAAATATAATTAGGCTAAAATTTTACATAATTTTATGTGTACTATATGCTTGTATATCTAATGATTATGCTTTACCCTCTACTATCATAAGTGATACAGATCTAGGTCTTCTAATATATGACTAATATAGTTAACAAATTACAATATTCAGACCTTCAATGAGTCACCTTATCTCATTTGTCCCAAAACTTAATATAATACTTGGCATAATATAAGTATTTAATAAATATAGATAGAATAAAATAATTTAAAATTAATCACTTTATGAATTTATTATATCTTATTAGAGACCCAAAGCAAACAGGCAAACTAGAAGGTGGATTCTTGGAATCTGTAAGAAAAATCATAAAACAAAGTTGTACTTCTGAAGTTCTAAATCCTGTGCAATTTTGCTCAAACAAACTTTGTCATCACAATGTTCAATTAAATAATTAGCAATTTCTATACAAGAGCAATTTCTCTAAAGCAAGGATGGGGCAAATGTTGACTATGATGGAGGTCAGGGCTGTCATTGAGTTTTATCATTTGAAGATGACTCAAATGGATGTACTGGAAGTTAAAACAATCTATTTCCTTCCCATATCTAGAGAAAGCATTATTTCCCCCCAAGGATTGTTACTGCTTAAAAGCTTAAAAAGAAAAAAAAAATGAACTCTTATTTCATCTATATTACTGATTACTGCATGGCATGGTTGAAGTGACATCACATAGCTAAAACCTTACCAAATAAACTTAGAAAATATAGTACTTTTACACATTTCTTAAATTATCTATGTTAATACTTTTCTGATAATAGCTATGTCTATCCATATAGACAAACTTTTTTCCTCACTACCGATATAAGTCAAGAATATTGTTCTTTCAAAATAGAGTATATTCCCAAAGTAAGACTGAATATAAATGCAGGGAATATATCTCATCAATCCTGGTTACTGATACTTTGAATAAAGAAACAAATGACAAACATATCGAAAGATTTTTAAAACTGAGTTTCTAATTAAACTTAGAATTAGGTTCAGTTCAGTTAAGTCACTCAGTTGTGTTCGACTCTTTGCGACCCCATGAATTGCAGCACACTAGGCCTCCCTGTCCATTACCAACACCCGGAGCTTACTCAGACTCACGTCCATCGAGTCAGTGATGCCATCCAGCCATCTCATTCTCTGTCATCCCCTTCTTCTCCTGNCTTCCCTGGCAGTACAGTGGTTAGGGCTCTGAGCATCCCCAGCAGGGTGCACTGGTTCAAATCCTGGTGGGTGGGTATGTTGCTTAGTCGTGTCCAAATCTTTGCAACCCCTTCTCCTCCTGCCCCCAATCCCTCCCAGCATCAGAGTCTTTTCCAATGAGTCAACTCTTCCCATGAGGTGGCCAAAGTACTGGAGTTTCAGCTTTAGCATCATTCCTTCCAAAGAAATCCCAGGGTTGATCTTCAGAATGGACTGGTTGGATCTCCTTGCAGTCCAAGGGACTCTCAAGAGTCTTCTCCAACACCACACTTCAAAAGCATCAGTTCTTCGGCACTCAGCCTTCTTCACAGTCCAACTCTCACATCCATACGTGACCACAGGAAAAACCATAGCCTTGACTAGACGGCCTCTAAAGACAGGATCAAAACAATGAGTTGTTAAATTACTATTTCTCTGGCACTATTGTGTTCCTCAATAGATTCCAACCTTTCTGTTTACCTTCCATTAGGCTATTCCTGCAGCCCCTTATCCTTCACTGAAAGTTTACTCATCCTTCCACTCAACTCAAACACCAATTTCTTCTTAAAATTTTTGCTCTTCCCACCCACCCCTTGAAATAATTCCCTAGACCTTTTGTAGAGTTTGGCTTGTACTTCACTATAAGGATTTTTACTGTGTTTTAAAATGGATGGATAGATAAATATAGGTATACATATAGATATCTATTTTTGTCTGGCTCCCCCTGCAGACTCAAAAATTCCTGTAGGGTAAAATCTTTTTGAATTCATCTTTACATTCCTAGCAACTCCCTAGTAACCTTGCACATCGTAACTTAAAATTATCTTGGCAAGGCCTTGTTCTCACTCTCCTTGAAGCCCTAAGGAGAGAGGAGGGAGCAGGTAGGGGAGAACTTTTCTCAGACCTTGCTGTATGAGTCTAGTATCTGACTGTTCCGGGATTTAAACCAAATTCCAACAATGGTTACAGCTGCTTTGTTTTCCAGGGTAATTATTCAACTATTTATTAGCTGTCAAAAGAAAACAGAACTAGAAAGAACAGAACAGAGCAGCCTGGTAGGCTACAGTCCATGGGGTCACAAAGAGTCAGACCCAGCTGAGCTCATGAGCATATGTTATGAAGTTAGGATTGATATTTTTACATTTTCCCATCTAGAGAACCAGTTATTCTACAACTCTTTGTTGAAAAGATTATCCTTTCTTTTTTGAAAGCACCTTTGTTGAAAATTAACTGAATATACAAGTAAGGATATATTTGTGCCTCTCTTCTGTTTTACTGATCTATATTGTCTATCTTTATATCTGTAACACACTGTTTTGATTATGCCACCTTATAATAAGTAAGTCATGAAATTAGGTAACATAAATTCTTGATTTAAATTCTGATCTTTTAAAATTGTGTCATCTAATCTAGGGCCTTTATCTTTCTTAAAAAAAAATAGAATAAGAATATAAATTTTTCCAAGAGCCTTCTGAAATTTTGATTGGGATTATGTTCCTAGGTGAGAGATTAGTGGTCAACACACTTGGGTTTCACTTGATTTATATCACCAGAAATATTCAAGCATTGGCCCAGCAGAAAGCTGAGAGCCACAACTGTGCAAAATCAAGGGAGGGCCCTGTATGTGGCCATGTCCTCTGCAAACCTAACAATGCTAGAGATGAGTATAGCAGAAAAGGCCAACCCGTTGGCAAGCATCAGGGAGCAACTCATTGCACAGACTCCCTAGCATCCTGGAGCAAGGCCATGTTTTTTTCATAGAGAATGACTCACCATCTGAATAAAAGCATCCTGATGTGCTGCTGTCTTTATTAAAGACCAAGCGCCTGACCTGAGAACATCAGACGTGTCCATCACTAGCTGTGTACTGTCAGACCCACCAAGTCAGGGGTTCTAGTGGGTACAGCAGCAAACCATTCTATGATGGGGTCCAAGCAGGTCCAAATGGCATAAATAACTTACATAAATAGATAAGTGACCACAGGTCACCTGTTCTGTTTCACCAAGACTTTGTGGATATCTGAGCTCTTACAGTCCGTGCATGCATGCTCAGTCGCTTCATCGTGTCTGACTCTTCGCCACCCCAGGGACTGCGTAGTCTGCCCGGCTTCTCTATCCATGGGATTTTTCCAGGCAAGAATACAGAAGAGGATCACAATTCCCTTCTCCAGGAGATCTTCCCAACCCAGGGATGGAACCCACGTCCCTTGCATTGCAGGCAGGTTATTTTAGGTTCCCCTAAACAAGTCAACAGAGGAGAAAATGCCTGATCCTCATTCACAGATGGCTTGGCTCAATGTGATAATCATCACCCAGCAGATCACATCACCACCAGCAGGGCAGCAGGGCTTTCAGGACATCCTTGCACACGATGCTCCTGCAGCAGAGATCCTAAGGGGAACTCCCTGAGCAGGGAGTCCGCACTGACGCGAGAAGCTCCCCACTGCCCTGACCACCAGGCACAGGCCAATGCTTCTGCACCTAGGCGGGCTCTGTCCCTGCAGAGGGCAGCTCCATGGGTCCTGGCACCTCAGCTCTAGCTCACAGTGTGCTTCCAGAGCAGCAAGGAACCACTGAAAGGTTTTCCCTTTTGCAGTATGCAAGAGGTTTTCTTGAAGCAGCATTTTTATCAAGAATGATTTTTTTAATAAAGGCTCAATACTTCGAGAACTGTGCTGGGATGTCCTGAAAATAAACGGCTGTTCCCTACAGCACCACGAGGGGAACACCCCGTGGGCAAAGCTGTGAGCAGAACAGTCTGTTGCCTGCTTCACATGGAAGAAAAGGTAGCCCACTATCAGGGTACACCTCTGGGCAAATGATTTGGCTGATTGATCAGGGGCCTGGAAGGAGCAGGATTAAATTATTAATATTATAAACAGTTTTAGAAAAGGGGGTTATGGGTAGACCTTACAGGAAAAAGAACAAAGTATTCAAGTCTTTGTGTCTTACGTCAGTACTCACTGGAGAGTATCCACCACAGAGGAGGCACAACTAGATGGACAAGATGATTGGTCTGATGGATTGTCCAGCGGATGTCCTCAGTCACCCAAGTGCACAATGGTCCCATCATCAGAGCAGCCGTGGTATCAGGGATGATGGCTGTAAATGGACCCAACAGCATGGGCTCAATATGGCAATGGCACCCCACTCCAGTACTCTTGCCTGGAAAAATCCCATGGACGGAGGAGCCTGGTGGGCTGCAGTCCATGGGGTGGCAAAAAGTCGGACACGACTGAGCGAGTTCACTTTCCCTTTTCACTTTCAGGCATTGGAGAAGGAAATGGCAACCCACTCCAGTGTTCTTGCCTGGAGAATCTCAGGGACGGGGGAACCTGGTGGGCTGCCATCTATGGGGTCGCAGAGATTCAGACACAACTGAAGGGACTTAGCAGCAGCAACCACCATTCTGGTGCATAATCAACCTGTCATCATAAGACTGACACTGGGCCCTCAGAAACTCAAGTAAAAACAACCAGCTTCTTGATGGCAAGTCAATTGCATTGGATCCCTTCCACTCTGAAGGACTTTATACCTGCTCTCAATATTGGTTTATCTTCTCTTTCTGCTGTGCCTCTACCAGTTGTACTGTCTGAAGGGCTTACAGAATACCTGATTAACAGTCATAGCAACCTGCATGAGATTGTCTCGGGTCAAGGCACTCCTTTTATTGAGAAATGTGTACATGACTATGGGATTTGCTGGTTCTACTGTGATGCTGAAGCTAAAACTCCAGTACTTTGGCCACCTCATGCAAGGAGTTGACTCATTGGAAAAGACTGATGCTGGGAGGGATTGGAGGCAGGAGGAGAAGGGGATGACAGAGGATGAGATGGCTGGATGGCATCACTGACTCGATGGACACGAGTCTGAGTGAACTCCAGGAGATGGTGATGGACTGGGAGGCCTCCTGTGCTACGATTCATGGGGTCACAAAGAGTCAGACACGACTGAGCGACTGAACTGAACTGAACTGTATCCTACCTTTTTCCTGGAAGTTGCTGTTCAGTCATTCAGTCATGTCTGACTCTTTGCAACCCCATGGACTGCAGCACGCCAGGCTTCTCTGTCCTTCACCATCTCCAGAAGCTAGCTCAAACTCATGTCCACTGAATCAGTGATGCCATCCAACCATCTCATCCTCTGTCATCCCCTTCTCCTCCCACCTTCAGTCTTTCCCTGCATCAGGGTCTTTTTCAATGAGTCAGCTGTTTGGATCAGGTGGGCAAAGTATTCCTGGAAGTAGCTGGTCTAATACTGTTTGAGTTGAATCATGTCTTCCCTCCACCCACCCCATAAATTCATATGTTGAAGTGGTAACTCCCAGTAACTCAGAATGTGACGTTAATTGGAAACAGGGTCATTTCAGATATCAATCAGCTTGTAGATAAGGTCATTAGGGTGGCCCTTGATCCAGTATGGCTATGTCCTTATTAAAAGGAGATATTCAGACACAGAGACAGCGGCACAGGGGGAACACCATGTGAAGAAAGGAGTTACGCTGCCACGAGCCACGGGACACCAAAACTTGCTGGTAAATGACCAGGAGCTGGGCGAGAAGCATAGAACAGTCTCCCTCACAGCTCTCAGAAGCAACCAATCCTGCCAATGGCAGGATCTCAAACCTCTAGAATACAGCACTCTGAGACAATAAATTTCAGTCATTCTAAACCACCCAGTTGTTTGTACTTTGTTACAGGAGCGTCAGGAAACTAATACAAATACCAGATTGGAACAGCCTGTGAACAGCTCAACTAAGGCAACATCCTATAGACCTGGGAAAATATCCCCCATAACTCACTATCTGTATTCAGCAACATATCAAGCGGTGTCCCCCGTGGCTAGAATCCAGACGGCAAGAAATGGAGCAAGAATTCGCCCTTCTCACTACCACTCCCAATAACGCATTTGTGCTCCCCATTCTAGTGTGGGCTCTACTGGGTAAAGTGGAGAGTGGATCACAAACTACTCCTAGTGACACATGAAGGGTTCCACAAAATTAGAAGCTACAACTGATCTCTTTGGTGTCCTTATGTGGATGTAACAGCAGGCAAAGAAAGGAGTTTCATTACTGGCGAGGTTACTCAGTCTTGATTAGCATAAGAAGCCAGCACTGGTGCTTTGTTAAGGGGGCAGTGGAGAATATGTCTGGAGCTCAGGGGGTTTCTTGGGGTACCCTTATGTGTCTTTGTGTTGGATAATAACAGTGAACAAGCAATTGCCGTCACTATAGCAAAATAAGGGCAAGGCAATGAAAGCCCTGACCTCTCAGATGACGTTCTGGGATTCCCCCACCAGGCAAATTAGACCAGCCAATGCTGGCCAAGGATGAGATCATCCAGAATAATTGATAGTTGATGGATATCAGTCATGGCCGTGGGATCAGCAGGCATCGTGACCTTATTCCACTATTTCTCCTGCACAGAGTCCTTTCTAGAAATTGTAGCCACCACCTTGAAGGTACAGTGACAACGTGAACTTAATAAGAGGACAAACAGATCCGAGTAATCTAAGGTGTGGCCTATCGCTCGTACTCTATGACATCCCCCTGGCCCAGCTCTGATTTCAGCCACAGTTGTGGTAGAGAATTCCCTGTAGGCTCAGACTTTTTCCACCTCAACAAGCCACATGTCACTCCAATCCTCTGCTCCAGGGCCTTCTCTGAAGCTGAGGGAGGCTGCTCGGTCAGTATACAGCACAGCTTGGAGATGTGGGGCAGTTACCGTATACAGGAGCAATCCTCAATGAAGGAAGGCAGGAGGCAGATAAACATCACAGGGGTCCATCTTTCCCACAGGCAATTCTGAGAGATGCTGGGAGAATCAACCCACGGGCATCTACTGTAATAACTGACATTTGTCCCCCTTCTCCTGGCTTCTCCCTCTCCGCTGTCTCAGCCTCCCTGCTCCCTACTTTGCTTCCAGGAATCATCACCCAAGTGAACTACTTCCAAATGAACTACTACTAAATCTTTGTCTTAGTCTCTGTTCGGGGAGAACCAAAACAAAAACAGGAATTGCCGTCCTCATGTGTTTCATTATTATTTTCAACAAGTGAAAATTCCATCTTGGTCCCAAATCGTTTAAAGTTTCTGTTATATAGATAGAACCTCAGCTACCTCAACTGTTAAATTAGAAGCACAGTCCTAATGGATTCACCTGGGCTTCCCAGGTGGCTCAGTGGTAAAGAATCCACCTGCCAGTGCAGGAGACATGGGCTTGATCCCTGGGTCAGGAAGATTCCCTGGAGACACGGCAGCCCACTCCGATAATCTTGCCTGGAAAATCCCATGGACAGGGGAGCCTGGCAGGCTACAGTCCGTGGGGTGACGAAGAGTCAGATACAACTTAGCAAGTAAACAACAACATGGTTTTTAAACCAGAGGTTTCTGATAGGTAAGGCTCATGCTTTCATGCTTGTTTTGTGCTTATCTAGACTTTTTCTGACCTTGAAGTGAAAGTCGCTCAGTCATGTCTCTTTTTTGACCATGGAGCCATGAATTTAACACACTCTTTGAGACCAGAGTTAATTTTCCAAGCTTAATATTAGGGGATTTTTGATCCCTCTAGAAAAGAGAGGCTTGGGGGTAAATATTTATATATTCAACCTATTAGTATGATTTCAATAAAGTTGATCACAAAAAATACATATTCAACATCTTCTCATGTTTTAAATAAATTGATTGCAATCCATATGGACCCTCGCACAGGAAAAAAGGATCTTAAACTTTTAAAAAGCTTTTCCTAGTTCTACCGCTAGGTGATCCCCTATACCGTACCTTAGAAAGCATTTAAAACTTTCTGCTATACCTGGGTTACTACATCATCCTTCTACTTTTCCCCTCTCCCTTCCCTTGGTGGATCTAATGTTTTTGTTTACTTTCTTTTTAAAATAACATGTATTTGTTTAAAGTAGAGAGAAAAATAATAGCGCATAATCCTTCTGCTTATACAATCTTTCTTACTTACAAATAATAAAATGATAATGTACACATGATAAAAATTCTAAACATTCAAAAAGCTTTAAAAGATGAATTCAGAAAACTAGAATGAACACTGGACAACCACTAGACTAAAATCATTTTGTAGCTGAGGTCAGTGAGATCAAGATATTTCTAAAAATTCACACAAGTGGTTACTGACCCTCCCCCCACAAAAAACCCAAAATGCAAATTAAGAAAATAAACAGATAAAACATCATTATTCTGGAATCAGCGACCTTACAGAAACTCAAAACACATCTTATGACTCTAGCAGTAGTAATTTTTAAGAATGAAATGAAATAAAGTATGTTTTTTAAAATTTTAGTAGCATTGTTTTTAGGAGGAAAACATCTCACATAATACTTATCTCTTCCAAAGTATTAAAAGCAATGTTTATTATATATTCCTTAGCTATAAACTTAATCCTCAAAGAAAGAAAGTGGCTGGTATAGGGCCAAATTCCCCAACAGGCAATGAAGTAGCCATAAATAAATCTCTAAACTTGCAAGACAAGTTTGCTTAAGGAGAGGACAGTATTTTTATCTTGTGACTTAATTTAAGTTCAATTTGTGTCTAGCTCATTTTCAATAATAGTTTTGATCCAAGTGTTATATCAGCCATGGAGTGAAGCACATGATCCTCCCAACCTCTCTGACCGTGGGGCTTGACACAGTAAAAGGTGAAGGAATTCCCTAAACGAGGAGGAAAACTTTAGTGTCCCTAAGAATACCATGGAGGGAACTATACTCAATATTTCATGATAATCTAAAAAAGAAAAGAACCTGAAAAAATAGATATATATATGGATGTATAACTGACTCACTTTGCTGTATACCAGAAACTAAAAAAACATTGCAAATCAACTACAATTCAATAAAAAAAAAGATTAAATAAGCAAATAAATAGAATGTAAAGCAAACAAGAATATCATGGAAAGCTTCTTATAATACAAATTTTGATGCTATCCCTTGTTCAGATTTTACAGGTTTGGAATAGAGTACAGAAATCCACTCCATGAAGCACCCCATGGTAGTAGATAAGGTGAATATACTTCCTGATCTATTTCTATTGTCCTGGCATCCCTCTGGTTTAACAGGTGTTCCTGAACTGTTGTTTTTAAGAAAACATTATTCAAAACAGTTGTATTAAAATAAGCCAGGCTAGGTCTGATAGATCACTTTGTACTTCCATATTCTATGGTTGGCCTTCTTTTTATATCTTTATGTATTTTTGGCCACTGTTAGGTCTTAGCAGTTGCCGTGCCAGCTCTGTACTTTGCAGCACACAGGCTTTAGTTGCTGCAGGCGGACATAGTTGCCCTGTGGCGTGTGGGATTTCAGTTCCCTGACCAGGGATGGAACCTGAATTCCCTTCACCGGAAGGTGGATTCTTAACCACAGGCCCACCAGGGAAGTCCCCCCATGACCTTCTGTGGTAGCCGGTGAGCTACATGGAGCTATAAGTGGATAAATCCAAACCAGCAGTGGTAAGACCTCTGACTTATTCAAAACCAGTTTTGACACTGGTAACAAACTCCACCACTTTCCTCCTATATACTATATAGGATGCAGGCTGATAAAGTGCAGTTGTCTGTAGGCAAGCAGTTTAGGACAAGGAGCTTCTGGTTCTCGGTGATGTGGGAGAAGCGTTTGCTGCTGCCCCTGGTGGACATCTGGTGGATGAATCGTGGTTTCTTAGTCCAGAGAGAGGCCTGTGAGTGAGCAAGTGGACTGCCAGTCTCCCAGTGGGAGAGGTCACTTTGAAATGTGAGATATCAGAAATTCCCGTGCATGCAAAATAAAGGCGGGAAGTGGGGGTGAAGCATGCCTGCAATAGAGCTTTTACAGAGAAGTGTGAGCAATCTTGCTGAAACGGTTTTGTCTTATACTACTATATAAGACCAGAACACCTTACAGCTATCCTCCACTTTTCGAAAATTTGGTTTAAGCCACTTATAGTATCTTTCTTCCATCACTGACCCAAATCTGAAGAGGATTTTTGCTTTCATAAAAAAGGGCAAAAAGCGAAAACAGCATTGCGTGTTTGTTTTGTAGGAGCCCATATTATAGAGGCAATACACACTTGGTGTCACCAACTTGATAGACATGAGTTTGAGCAAGCTCTGGGAGACGGTGAAGGACAGGGAAGCCTGGCATGCTGCAGTCCGTGGGGTCGCAAAGAGTCAGACAAGACTGAATGACTGAGCACACACTTGGAGCTGGGAGAGAGGCACCGCCACGCTCCTTCCCCAGGAACTGCATCCACCACAGCTTTGAACTTTGAGCATCCGTGCCTTAGCTGGATTTATTCTGTGCCTCCATTAGCAAGATGTGCCCTAAATAAACTGCTTCCTCACTTCACATCATTTCAGCTTAGGAAAGATAATAGAAACACTCTACTCTTGTAAAGCAGGGGAAACCTGCATTTACTTTATTATTGTAACAATTTTTAAAGATTTTACAATGAGCTCTCTCAGGAACAATGAGCTCAAGAAACAAAACTAAACAAAACGAAAACACAGGTTTAGTGAAAATGAAGTACAGAATTTTTATTTTTCAGTAAGGTTGATAATACTTGTACAACATACATAAATTTTTGCCAGCATTTACCATAAACCATGGGGCCTGTAGTAACAAAAACTGGGAAGTAAATATGCTATAAAGACCCCAGAATTTACTTTAAACCCTAGATATTATTTTAAGGTTTTCTTGGATGAGTATGAACCACAAAAAATGACTATTAATATGCTTGGTTTAATTAATAGGAGAACTCTGCAGACAGCTAAATGACTCATTTTTTGTGTCAAGAGTTTCAAATTAAAAATTAATTCCAATACTTGTTCAATTTTTTCAAGATTCACGGAATCAAAGTTTTAAAAGTTCATTAGACCTTATTGTGAATACTATTGTAAATTTAGTTAAAAGTTTAATTTTGAAGATAATTTGTTTTGTGAAGATCATATAAGTAAAATTCTGCCTACAGTCTATCTTTTAATAAATTTCTTGCTAAATAAGAAATGTAGAGTGCAGAAGTGCTTTTTGAAGCTTTTAGAAAATTGCATTTCTTAAAAACAAATTTGGAAACAGGGAGATATTGAAATGTATCCTACAAAAGCAAGGGAAAAAAACGAACTAATTAAAGTATGAGAGCATAATCAGTTTGCAAGGTTTACTTTTGAAAGTCTACCATTGTGCCTTGGAATATCCAAACTTGTGGAGTAATCTTCTGAGAGAGCCTCTTGTTTTTATTTCATGAATGTATATTCTGTCCCAGAGGGGATGAAACTGCAAAAGCTGACAATTTTGAAGCATCTAAATTGTACAAAATATTTTAAAGACGTGTACATGGAGACAAATTACAAGTTTTGTCTTGTTAAGTGTATCTGTAAAAAAATAAAATACTCTGAATGAAGGCAAACATAAAGCACCTGTGAAAATACCTTTGCTGAGGTATTTACACAATTAAAAATAAAAAGAATAGAATTGAGAATCTCCTCCATTCAGCAGAATTTGTTCTGAGCTTACCATGAGTCTCACCACCTGAAGAATAAGTTCTCAGTTGAAAATACTGTGGGCTCCAGAGAAGAGTCAATTGGAAAAAATTGTGGCAATTTGATGGAAAAAGTAAAGATCATATTGAAAACAACATATTCTTCAGAAATATCTCAGTAACAAAGTATTAGCAAATGATACAGCTAAGAAACTGAATAAAATATGTAAATACATACCAACAACAATTGTTTGCTTATATTATTTTTAATATTCAGATAATCAATATAAATGTTTCCAAAAGTTTGCTTTAGTATACATAGGTATATATGGGTTTTTGCTTTCTGATTTGGGGCTGCACCTCATGACACCCGGGATCTTACTTCCCCAACTAGGAAGGGGACACCTGCCCCCTGCAGTAGGAGCATGGAGTCAAGCACTGGCCCACCAGGGAAGTTCCTGGTGTGTATGTTTTTAAGAGCGAATTTTTTTTGAAAATGATTTTTAATGGAACTATTTTATAGATCCACCAATATTAAAAAAAAAGTTTATTGCTCAATAAATAAATATGTTAAAAATGATATATGTTAAATAACTTTAGTCAGCCTTTTTATTCTCAAAAATATCTTTTTCAGTTAAATTGTATACTCACTCTCTTTTAAGCCCAAATTTGAGAAACAACTAAATCATTCACACCCTTACTGGGTTCTAGGATTTTTTTTAAAGAAGGTATCCTTTTTTATTTGGCTGCGGTAGGTCTCGGTTGCTGCTTTTTGGGTTTCTCCAGTTAGTGAGAGCAGAGGCTGACTCTTTGTCGTCACGTGTGGGCTTCTCACTGGGGTGGGTTGGTGTGGAGCACGGGCTTTAGGTATGCAGGCTTTAAGCGCGGCCTCGACGCTCTGTGGCCTGCGGAATCTTTCTGGACCAGAGATCAAACCAGTGGCCCCTGCCCTGGCAAGGTGGATTCTTAACCACTGGACCACCCAGGAAGTCTAGTTCTGGAATGTTTTTAAGTGGATTTAGATGGAGATTCTTTTATTATTTTAGGGTAAAAGACATTGAAAAAAAATAAAGGCCAGAGAATGTTTAAAACCGGTTCATTTGCTTCTAAGCAAAACATAATCCTACATATTGAGGGCGCAGATTTAGCTTGTTGCCTTTCAAGGAATCATTGAAGGACCAACACAACAAACGCCCAAGAGTGAAGGATGGTTTCGTGGGTTGTACGACTTTCAATGCTGAAACCGTGACTATCTCAAGCAAACAGAAATCGATGATCTCCTCATGTCTATTACATGAATGCAGATGCCAGGTGAGGCTGCCAGGTGAGGCTAGGTTTGCATGAGAAGAAACTAAATTATGAGTACTGGGCCCCTGAGCCATGATTTCAGAAAAGACTCTTTACCTTCACTATATCACAAAATAAATAGCAAGTTTTATGACTCCCTTATATTCCAGTTCTCACTTCTCAAACTAGAAAAACTCAAGACAAATATGAGGGTTCTTTTCCTTCTCTTTTCTCTCCAGGGAATCCCTGACTGCTTCTTCACACCCTCGGCCTTAAATCTATTCCTATCTATGAGAGCGGGCACAATATTTGAACAGCACATGGGGACTGCCTGACTTTATAGATGTCCGTTTCCCTGCATAGCCACCAAAACAGCTGAGCATTGAGTCCTTATGCCTAGTTCAATGCTGGGCACATAGTAAGTTTCAATGACTGTATGTAGAACTTGTAAATGATAGATCAAAGTGTCCCCTGAAAGAAGAAACTCATTCAACTCTTCTCACCCAGCTCTGTCGTGAAAGTCCTTGGGGAGTGAGAAAGTTGGGGAATGACTGGTTTCCTTTTTGCCTCACCCAAGACCTCAGAGGATGAGTTGAAGTGCCAACGAACCACAAATGGGCAATTCTTTTTCCCTGTCTCCTTTGCTTCTTTGATAAAGAACCTAGCTCTCCTCTCATGGTTGGTATCAGTTACCCAGACAGCTGAGAGATAAAAAGTATAAAGTCATCCCTTATAGTTTTCCTTTGAGAAGACTTTGCTTCTAGAATCCTAGAACCAGAAAATAGGAATACCTGATTATTTTAAACCAGGTAGCCACCACTTTTCAGATTTGCACGCGACTCTTAATTACCAAGAAAAAAGATATCTTTTTCACGAAAAGTCAAAGGTGACAGAATATATGTTCAGGATCTATGAAGGTGATCCATTGACCATAGCAACTGAAGGGTGTTTTCCTCGCCTTCTAAATGCCTATCCTGCCTGGTGACCGGCAGGCAGCCCAGTGCTGGGCTGTAGGTATCAAACTGAAGATCCTTTCTCAGGGCCACCACCTACCAGCTGTGAAATGCTGGGCAAATGACTCAATCTCTTTTCACCTTTAGCCACCTAATAGTGTTGTCATGAGGATTAAGTGAGATAATCTGTGGAGAGCTCTTAGTGCCAGACCACACGGTAAGTACTCAAAAGGTACTGTTCTGGGTAGGCTGTGTCATCTAATTACCTGTGATTTCTGCTGGAAGAACTAAGGTGATTTTTACACCTCCTAGTAAGTTTATAAGGTATATTAATCATAGGAAAGGTTATACGGTGAGTTGGTGGTTGCCTAATTTGATGAGTCAGATTGTTTTCTTTTTTTTCACTTCTGTGCTGAAAATAGAAATTTGGGTCAAATTTGTGCTTGAGGCAGAAAAGCATTTTTATTTCGTTACTTGTCTGCAGGGAGAACATAATGCTTTTTAATGCCTGGCCCCCGACCCACCCTTGTGGCTCATAGATCTCCTTTAGGAATCACAAGCAAGAGTCTTAGGACAGAATCTGTATCTGGCTCTTAAGTTAGGAAGCATAGCTGACAATCCAGTTTAGAGTCTTTTATCTCCAAGCCCGTCTGAACTGAAGCGTTTACAGACTCAGAACACTAGAATTCTCCGGTTGACTTTAATGGACAGTGTAGGCTGGTGAACAGCTACACCACATCGGAGCTCAGTACTTCTGTTGCCCAGGGAGGCAGCATCAGGAAGAGCAGAGGGTGTATGTGATGGGAAACTGGAAGACACCTGGGGACACCCACGGTGGTCTTCCTGCTAAGAAGAGCCCATCTAATGAATCGCTCTAACCGGCTCCTAGGTGGCTATTAATAATAATCCTATGGCTCTAACGAGCAGTAAATGAGCACCTACTTAATCAACTCAGAGTCCCAGGTAATGTGATCTAATGAGAAAGGTGAACTGCCTGTGTCATTACCACTAAGTGGCATAACTTTGAACAAAACTGGCAGATTCTCATTTTCCCAGCGTTCTCCTCCGTGCATGAAACTGGCTGCTGGCTTAACAACTCTCAGCCATAAAATACTGTAACATGTTAGTTCATGCTGAGTGGCAACAGGTTTGTTTTTCATGATTATGTAATCTGAATTCTTTCTCCAAGAAAGGATTTGGAAATGAGTTATTACATTGCATGCCAGCAAACGTTTGGTCTAAATGCACATATGTATTAGCTACAGACCTTTCCGCTCAAACTGCCCCCCACCCCTAGACAAATCTGTAAACTACAAATCGAGTGTGACCCGTGAGAAATGTCCAGTAGTCGGCTGAGGTTTACAGAAGGCACTGAGATGCCTACTAAGGACTTTTAGGGAGGGTATTTGATCTCCCTCAGTCTTAAATAGCAACCTAATGAGCCAGGAGATCCAGGCTCTCTGTATACTAGTACCCATATTAGATTGGCTTTTAAAACTAATACAGTGTTAAAATAGTGTGTAAAGGGTGCATACTGGAGTAGGTTCAAAGACTCTGGGCGCTAGGTTGGTACTTATTGACTAGAATGCTGCTTAGAAAAGAGTTCACATTGTTCTTAACTTCTAGGACAAAACTTGAAACCACAGCAAATAACTGCTTGGGGGTTTGCATTCCATAGTCCTGGGCTCAGAGGCAAGCTTCCTGTTCCCTCTTGGCTGGCAGACCCAATCCCAAGGCCAGACAGTGAATGGTTTGATTCTTATACTTGAAGAATCTGCCCTGGCTTTCAGCCCTTAGTGTTCTGGGTGCCAGGCCAGGTGTGGAGTTTTTTTTGTTTTTGTTTTGTTTTTTTTAAGTTCCTCCTGGAGACTCGGATTTCACTTGAAGATACCAGGACGACGACAGATTGAGTTAGGCATTTGGGCAAAGACCAAATCTAATAAAGATCCACACACCCATGTAAACCCTAAAGAGTGTTTTAGAAGAACTGAGGACCAAGCTTGGGAAACTCTAATCATTCTCTGGGATCTTCTTGTTAGGTTTCAGGAATTAAGAGGGGAAATAAAAGAACACTGCAAGACTCTTGGGCCAACGTGATTTTTTTTTTTTTCCTCTGGAGGAAATGGCAGATTTTTTTCCCCCGAGTGTTATAATTCTATACTTTCTATGCAACGTGTGAAGTGAAGTGAATTCACTCAGTCGTGTCCGANCGACGCCGTTCCCGAGGGCAAACACTCCCTTCCAGGTCCCTTAAAGGTGACCCGGCTTCGATCTCTTCCAGACAAACTTAACTTTCCTTTTTCCTCTTCTTTACCAAGACCAGCTTAGAATTTCCAATAACACGATAACTATTATTACTACTTACGGAGTTTACATTTTAAGTGTTTGACAAATTATCTCTAACTGGCAAAATTTTAGGCTGGAAAAACATGGATGAAGGGAAATTTGTGGAAGCAATTCCCTAGCCCAAAATTTCTCTTGCACATTAACAGTGCTTTAGTCCAAACTTGAATAGTAATAAGGAAAAATTCTAGGCCCTGATCAAGGTATCTGGTATGAGGAAATAAAGCATATATGCCAGCCACATGAAAAGAAAGATTAAAAAGAGTCCAATACATCTAGCAGGGTGTGTTGGTTGGCTTTATGTGTCAACTCGGCTAGGCTGTAGTATCCAGGTTTTCAATTAAATATTAATCTAGATGTTGCTATAGAAGTATTTGGTAGATGTGGCTAACATCTACAATATGTTGACTTTCTCTTTTATTTTTTCAGTTGACTTTGAAATAAAAGAGATGATCCTACTTAATGAGGGTGGGCCTCATCTAATCAGTTGAAAGGCCTTAAGAACAAAACTGAGATTTCCCTAAGGAACAAAAGTCTTGACACAACAGTCCTGGGGCAGAATTTACCCAAGACTGCAGGGTCAGCCCCTGCCTGGAGTTGCCAGCCTCCTGGACTGACCTACAGATTTCAGACTTGCTACCACCCCTCCCCCCATAAAATGTCTACCTATTTGTCTATCTACATAGCTCCATCTCTGTCTATCTGTCTGTCCTTCTATCCATCATCCTTACTGGTTCTATTTCTCTAGAGAACCTCAATACAGAGAGTTACCAAGGAAGACCTGAGGAGGTGATAATAAACTGACCCCCAATGAATAAGGAATCAGCTATATGGGAAGTAGAGGTTAATTATGTTCCTTTCAAAAGGATGAGCAATTCAAAGGCCCTGAGATGGGAAGTAGCTTGAGATAAATAAGGATGTGAGACAGAACTCAGGATGTTTTAGGCACTATGAGAAATGGAGATGGCCCAATATGAGGTTGGAGAGATTTGCAGAAGTCAGATCATGCAAGATTCTTAGTAAAATACTTGAACTTATTTTTTAAACTACCATAGGAAGCCACTGAAGGTTTTTAACCTGTAGAAAGATGGCTGCCTCTGCAGAAGACAATGGAGACCAATCAACAGGTAGAATGTTACTATAGTTGTCCAGGTGGGTAATGGGAATAGCCAGGCCTAGTATGCTGGCAGAGAACACGGGAAGATGTGAGCTGATTCAAGATTATATGATGGAATGCATGAAGAAAAGTAGGAGGTGAGGGCATCACAGATACGCCAACGTTTCTGGCTCATACAGTTGGGTGGATGGTGGTGTTAATGCATACAATGGGCTAGACTGGGAGAGGAACAGGCTCAAAGAATGTGAATTAAGAGTTTAATCTTGCTACTGGGGCTCAGAAGAAAGATTGCAGCATTAGATATAAATTTGGAAGACATCTTTTACCAATGGCATTTGAAGTCACATGAATGAACATAATTGAGGAATCAAAGAGTGCTCAGGACAGAACCCTGAGTCATTCCAACATTTGGAGATGGGTAGGGAAGAGTTAGAGAATTTGGAAGGAGGCAGTGAGAGGAAGAGTGTACCAAGAGGTGCTGTGTTTCAAAAGAGGAGGTTGTCAACTCAGCGAAATGCTGCCAAGAAGCCAAGCAAAGGGAGAACAGAAAGAAAAATGAATGTAGGGCTTGATAGCATGGCCTCACTCCGAGAGTCCTGATGTCTGGTGTGCCTGATTATTTACTTAAGGTGTTCTCATCTCCCATTCACCATTTATCATGACCCATCGTGTCTAATTCCCGGCTATTACTGGGTCTCCTGGGTATTGGTTTTCATAACTGGGTGTATGTGCTGTCGTTTCAGTTGTATCTGACTTTTTGTGACCCCATGGACTCTAGCCCACCAGGCTCCTCTGTCCATGGGAATCTCCAGGCAAGGACTGGAGTGGGTTGCCATGCCTTACCCAGGGGATCTTCCTGATCCAGAGATCGAATCTGCCCTCCTGCATCTCCTGCACTGCAGGCAGATTCTTTACCACTGAGCCATGGGGGAAGCCCAGCTGGATGTACCTGGGGGCCTAACTGTTTCTGAACGAGAAGGAAGCAAAGAGTTGGTTTCCAGGAACCTGTGGATGAAGAAGGAAGACCAGAGAGAGGGTTATGGGGAGAAAGGACATTCTACATTCCCCAGCCTGACCTTCGAGAAAACATCTGATCTATAGGATGCATCTTATATAAAAGATGAATGTTTTAGGGAATTCCCTGGCAGGCCAGTGGTTAGGACTTGGCACTTTCACTGCTGTGGCCTGAAAGTTGAATCCCTGGTCAGGAATTAAATGGGGTATACCTATGGGGTATAGCCAAATAAAGAAATAAATAAAATTTAAAAATTTTTTAGAAGATGAATTGTTCTAAAGGTTCAAATATCCCAAGTTCTAGGTTACTCTCTCCTTTAATATCGGCTTTTTCTTTTTTTCTTCATTGTATTTGAAGGTTAATTTTATGTGTTGACTTGACTGGGCAAAGGGATGCCCAGATAGCGAAAACATTATTTCTGAGCAGCTGTGAGGGTGTTTCTGGAAGAGATTAGCATTCAAGTTAATAAAATGAATAAAGAAGATCCACCCTCACTGANAAGGTTAATTTTATGTGTTGACTTGACTGGGCAAAGGGATGCCCAGATAGCGAAAACATTATTTCTGAGCAGCTGTGAGGGTGTTTCTGGAAGAGATTAGCATTCAAGTTAATAAAATGAATAAAGAAGATCCACCCTCACTGATGTGCATGGGAATTTTCCAAACCATCGAGAATATGGATAGCACAAAAAGAAAGAGGAAGTGGGGATTTGCTCCTTCCGCCTGAGGTGGGACATCCGTTTTCTCCTGTCCTTGGACATCTGCACTTCTGGTTCTCAGGCCTTCGGATTTGACCTGGACTTAGGCCGTTAGCTCCTCTATTATCAGGCCCTGGGACCTGAACTGAACTGCACCTCTAGCTTTCTTGGTTCTCCAGCTTGCAAATGGCAGATCATGAGATTTCTTGGCCCACATAATCATTTGAATCAATCCTAAAAGAACTCTCTCTCTCTGTCTGTGCATGCTCAGTTGCTCAGTCATGTCTGACTGTTTGTGACCCCACACACTGTAGTCTTTTAGGCTACAGTAAGAATACTGGAGTGGGTTGCCATTTCCTCCTCCAGGGGATCTTCCTGACTCACCCAGGGATCGAACCCACGTCTCCTGCATTGGCAGGTGAATTCTTTACCACGGAGCCACCAGGGAAGCCATATATATATATAGCTTCTATTGATTTTGTTTCTTTGGAGACCCCTGACTGATACACTCAGCCTGGCCTCAGAGATCACATCTGACCTGGCATAAAAGAGAAATTGTTTTGAAGATTCAAGTATCCCAAATTCTAAGTTAGGAGATTTATCCTCTTTCTCTTGTTACTCTTGTTTTTCTCCCTTCATTACATTTAGCACAATTTGTGATTATGAATGTATTTGGTATAACAATTTATTTAGTGCTTATGTCTGTGCTAACTTTCACGAGACCAAAACCTGTCTAGTTCCATCTACTTGCATCTAGTGTCTAGCACAAAGCCTAGCACATAGTAAGAGTTCAAGTTATAGTTGTTGAGTTAGTAAATGATGGTAATTTACGTAGAAATAGAAAACTACAGCCATACGTTTCTAGGCATAAATAAACTCATGAACTGAAATTCAGTAGTCTTCTATTGCTCCATCTGCATTCATTTGTTACCTGTTTATAATGCTGTTCTCCACTAATACACAAACGGTGGAAGACCTTAGAAACTTAATGTTTGGAGAAATAGTAGAGAGCATTTAGTGTATTAACTTGCTTTTCCAGAGATTTTTTTAAAGAAAAGACAACTGTCTTATTTTACCTGTAGAAAGTCTCAGATAGAATTCTGTACTGATATTTGGAGATTAAAAACATTTTTTCTTGACATGTCCCCCAAAGTCCAGATGTATAGAAGCCAAAGTTCTAGAAACCACAGGAAGTTCAGTTGTGTAGTTTCCCGACCATTGGCCAAAACCACCGCTCTTTAAAATAGGGAGTCTGGGGACAAGGTGAATAAGGGAACTGTGAACTTATACCACTGATATAGTAAACTTATCTTAGAGAAATAAGAGAATCATACAGTTTAGAGTTAAAACGGGTTTTAGGCCAGTTTTCCTGACTGTATAGTTTGGGAAACAAGGACCCACAAATGAATTGTAGAGTTACATGGCCAGTTACAACTTGTAATAATCTCATGCCTGACCTCAAATCAAAATACTACACTGTGTGTGTGTATATATGTGTGTATATGTATGTGTATAATTTGTATAAATTTTGAATTCTGATGTGTAATCAATACTGGAGCACATAATATAAATGAGCCCGTGATTAGAGCCTTGGCTATTTACCTTGAATGGGAAACAATCCCTCAATATATTTAGTTCATGAGTTTGGAATTTTTATATTAGGTTTTCTCCAAAATGAGGCACCACTGAACTATTCTGATGAAATATCAGTATTAGTATGAGTGAAAATGTCACTTTCTCCTCTTACAAACTCCTGCTAAGAGCTCAGTAGGGGCTATAAAGTGTGGACAAGCGGCCTGTGTTCCAGTGACCGAGGCCTGGCCAGCAACAGCCTGAGTGGAGAGTCTCACACGTGAATTACACCCCTGTCCTGCCAACTTTTTATAACTGACTTATTTCTGTGCATTTTTGAGGAAATTGATAGTTTTGTGTGGCCATATATTAATATTTACTTTCTCGGTTACAGAATTTGGTTTAGAAATGACTACTATAGTAGTTTCCTCAAATGTTTTTCCACAATATAGAGAGAGCTTTCTCAAATGTTTTTCCTAGAGTGCTTGCTTTCTATACTAAAATGGGTACTAATGGCTTTGCTGGTTGCAAATCAACAAAAATGTGTGTTCTGTCAGATAGAAAACACACATAAAGATGTAACTCACTCGCAGAACAGCTATTATTTAGGGTAAAATTTTTAGTTCCTTATTTTAACATTGTTTTCTTCCTTTGTATGGTTTTCAAATACTAGGAATTCTGAAGTCAGACTCCTTTTATATGCTTCATTTACAGTTCTTACAGCAAAGTGCTATTTTAGCCAGAAATGATATTCTTGTGCTCCTCCTAAGGACTGTTTTCCTAAATCGTCATGATTTGATGATATCATAATATTTTTCAAGTTTTACCTTAAGTATCACTTAATTCAAATGATTCTTTTTAAAATTAAAGAATATAGAAAGACGTGGTAATAGTGTTTCAAGGAAAGTAGCTATTGAACCTATTCCCCAAATTCTGTTATAAAAAAACACCCTTCATTTGTATCAAAAACCATATTCATGCATAATTTTGTCTTACAGATAAGAAATTATTAAAAGATGATAACAGAGTCCTGCTTTAGTATAAACATGGAAGATTGTTTAAAAAGTTCACCCCAAAACATGTCTTATTCAACTGTATATTATTAACACTTAACAAACAGTAAGGGTCTATTAAACATTTGTGAATTAATGCTAATATCAGCTGGGTACACAGAAAAGAATAATTAACATTAGCCAGTATTAATCTATATACCATCTATGAAAAATAGATTAAATTTTACACAAATTCAATCATGTAAGTGCTTTGAGAAGTTTGCAGAAAAATTGAGTAGGAAATGTGCTCTCCTTAATTGGAAAACAAAATCTCACAAAGAGATACATTGATTTTAGAGACCATATGGAGCTGGCCTGGCAGATGGGTGGGAGTAGGTGGTTCCTGGCATGCAGAAGGGCCCTACAAGTCCATCTTTCTGCTTCCTGTCAGAAAAGAGATAATAAGATTGATGCACACCCTAAGTGTTTCTCTCTCTGTTTTTAAATAAGGTCTGTGTAGTTATGATACTCGGTGGCTATTTATATTCTTATGCTTGCTGAGCTTTCTTTTCTCCTCTTTCCTGGACAGGTCTACTGTGAGTCATTTATCAACCATTTAAATGGAGTATTTCTAGCTGAAACAGTTTTAAAAACTTCACTGACAGGATTGATCAGTTGTTTGGATTCCCAGCACCCAGGTTACCAATAGACTCAATTCTTCTGACTTCAAATCCAGATCATGGATCATGAAGTGTGTGCATTTGAAAAGTTATGTATATATTCAGTAGAACTTAAAAATCAAAATCAGTAGTGGAATGTACCATCTAAAGGAGCCCTAAGCTATACTTATGCTTACTTGTTTTGAGTGAAGATTCCTTCTATCCAATCCCAAACAAATTTGTTTCCTCAGTTTGGAATGTTTATACTGTGTGTTCTCCTAAGTGAAGTATCTTGGAACTTGTTCTGATAGCTTCAAATCCCAAAGTTAGTACAAATGAAAATGTCATTTTTCTCTTCTATTTTGTTAGCAGTTTAATATGTATAATTACAGACTTTAAAAAAAAAACAAAAAAACAACTTACAATCTTGTGTCTATCCTACCCAAAATGTAGGATGGCTGACAGCATTTTGTAGTAGCTAATGCTTCACTTCACTTGCACTTGTTTTCTCTTCCACTTAACATATATATAGCTATAAAATAACTCATAAAACCTTTGTATCAGTATAGAATTAAAGTGATCACCTGCAGGGAATTTTAAGATGGAAATAGGATTTGAAAACATGCAACCCATCTTTTAATTATATACTTCAATAATATTTGAGATGAGGACATATTATTCTTATATTTTTCTTTTTTAAACTTTTTATTATTAAGCTTTTAAGTTTATTATTTCATACTTATACAAAATTAACCAGAATAGTGAAATGAATGCCCATATATCCATCAACAAGTTTCAGCAATCATAAACTCTTTGCCAGTCTTGCTTTACCTATACCCCCATAAATTTCTCACCTCCTATCTTATTTGGAAGCAAAGCAGAAATATAACATTTCAACTATAAATACAATTTTAAAATATGTGCACATATATATGTATATTTAAAACAGGAGGAGCTACTTTTAACATTAAAACTATCAGCTATCTAAAATATTTCATAATAATTTCTTAATATCTAATCAGTGTTCAAAGGTCTTCAAAAATAGAATAAATAACTTTTTTTAAGATGCTGTTTGAATCAGGATACAGATAAGGCCACATGTTGTGACAGTTAATATGTCTTTTAAGTTTCTTTTAATCTATACATTAACCTTATTTCTTCCCCACCATTGAAATGTATTGTTTAAAAGGAAAAAAAAAGTTTTCTTCTAGACACTACCACAGCCTACATTTTGCTAATACTCATTTACTGATCTCTGAGGTCTGTTTGAACATAGTCCTCTGACATGCACTTTTTGTAAATTGGTAGCTAACTTTATCTAGAGGCCTGATCAGGTTCAGATTATCTTTTTCAAAACAAAATAGTCCTACGTTTGACTCTCTTTAGTCTTCAAAATAGTCCTCTTTTTGTGATGTTAGCAACCACTCAAGCTCTTGCCTAGATCCATTCCTTATCAGAAGTTTCTAAATAGTGATATTCTAATTTCATCATCCCTTTTATTTGTTATCTAGGGTATTTCCATCATGTAAAACCCCTCCTCATCTACTATTTGGTTACCAGTGGAGTAATTTGTTAGGAAAGACATGGTGATTTATTTCTATGCCTTCATTTATCATTTTTCAAAATAGCGAGTTGGTTCCAATGGTGACTAGTGAGGAGTTTTTTTCTTTTTCTTGTACCATTATGAACTTACAGATTTCAATACAGTTGAAATTTTATAACCAACTGCTGTTATTATACTTACAAATGCTAAAATTGGTCTATCTACACCCACTGAGAATCTCTTCAAAGTGGTTCCTGAGTTCTTTGGTTATGACCCTAGTGTTCTTTTGATACCTTTCTTGTACATTTCTTTCGTCAGACTTGAAGTTTGCCATTTCTCTAAGAAGTCCATGTTCTGGTTAGTGGAAAACATTTGGAATGAAATAATTTTTTAGTTGAATGGATAATTTGACCCAATCACCTTTCAGCAAACCCTGAGCATAGTTTAGGGGTTAACATCACAAGGATTGGAGTAAAAAAGATCAAAGCTTGAACCTCAGCTCCATCACTCACAGCTGGTGATCTTGGGAAATTTACAAAGCTTCTGGTTCAGGGCAAGATAGCAAAGAAACACAGATTGAGTGTTCTCTCCTGGAGAAATGTCACAGGAGATGACAGACCTTGGAATTGTGCTCAGCAGTTGGCCACGGAAAGAAATTCTTGGAGAGTATCGGAGTTGACTTATCTACCAGCAGGGAAACTGGCCAGGGGTGGGTCACAAGCAGTGACTCAGTTTGGGGGAAATGTTTTAGTTCTGCCCTTTCCTCATCTGTGTTGCCCTAGGCAGATTTGACCCCTCCTTTGGGTACCGTGGAGACAGGATTTTCAGAGCATAGGCCAGAAGCAGTGGGGTAACTATAAGGCAGAGCTCAGATCAGGTATGGGTATAAGCAGATGGCAATGAGTGTAACTGGTCTGACCAGTCCCTAATAATACCCACTCCACACACATCTCCTTGCTCTCATCCCCACTATGGTATTTACTTATGATACAGAGTGGCTGCCTCCAATAAAAGATAATTCCAAAGTTCTTTGGAGACCAGTTGAGCAAAGCCCTGTGCCTTTCCCACAAATGCACATAACAAATACAGGCACCAACTCATCTAGAGCAGCATAAGCTTACCATAGATGTCTGCTTCCTCTGCACAGATGAATTTTGCTAACCAAGGCAGCGCCGGGATAAAGACTTAGCCTGCCAATGAAGAAGATGCAGGAGACACGAGTTTAGTTTCTGGTTAAGGAAAATCCCCTGGAGGAAGAAATGTCAACCCACTCTAGTATGCTTGTCTGAAAAATCCCATGGACAGAGAAGCCTGGCAGGCAACAGTCCATGGAGTCGCAGAGGCAGACAAGACTGAGCAACTGAACACACACACACACACACAAATGGTCCCAAAGGAACAAGGATGAGTTCAGAGGGCAAATACTGTGAACTGTGAGTCTGAGGAACAACCAACTGAATAGCTTATGTCAGAGAAAGCAGAACTCATGGAAAAGGGGGAAAGAATTTAAAATCAGAATAACAAATATGCTTGAAGAGCTGAGAAAAGATATTGGAAACATAAAGTGAGAATAAACAGTTCTTACTAGAAAAGTAAAAGAATTAGAATGAATCCCGACAGAGAAGACAGTACCNAAGGAACAAGGATGAGTTCAGAGGGCAAATACTGTGAACTGTGAGTCTGAGGAACAACCAACTGAATAGCTTATGTCAGAGAAAGCAGAACTCATGGAAAAGGGGGAAAGAATTTAAAATCAGAATAACAAATATGCTTGAAGAGCTGAGAAAAGATATTGGAAACATAAAGTGAGAATAAACAGTTCTTACTAGAAAAGTAAAAGAATTAGAATGAATCCCGACAGAGAAGACAGTACCAATGGTGTCACTTCTGGGTGGAATCCAAAAAAAAAATGTCAAACTCACAGAAGCAGAGAGCAGAAACGAGCTGGAGGGTGGAGGAATAGAGAGAGGTTGGTAAAAGGGTACAAACTTTCAGTTACAAGATGAATAATGTCCAAGGACCTAATGTGTGACCTGGTGACTATGGTCAATAACACTATTGTGTAATTGAAATCTGCTAAGAGGGGTAGAAGTTAAATGTCCTTGCCCACCTGCGAACAGTAAGTATGTGAGATGATAGACGTGTTAACTTAATGGGCAAAATTCTTTCACAATGATCACATATATCACATCAGGGCACCATATATTTTTAAGTATCTAATAATTTTGTTGATTATACTTCAATAAAATGGAAAAAATAATTTTCAAGTCCTGTAATTATTGAATAAATAATTCAATGGCTTGCTTATAGAATGAAGGTATCTAGTAAATATATGAGCTGGAAGATTAGGTTAAGGAGCTTCCCCAGGAGGCAAAGAAAGTGTAAAGATAAAGAATGGAAAGGAGAGAAAAGAAAGATGGAGAATCAAGTAAGTGTTAAAGTTTCTGTACTAGGGACACAGAAGAAAAAAAAATGAAATGGAGAGAGACCAAAAGTTCAAGAATCATGACCAAGAATTTCCTAATGTTACAGCTAATAAGTGGCAAAACCAGGAGGTCAGTCCAGGCAAACTAGCTGGACCCTTAACTACTATTTACTGCCCTAGACATACAATATCAAATTCAAATCTGGAGGAAGAGAACTAAGTTAGGAACAGGGCATAAAGAGGGAAAATTATAAATAAGCAAAAGAGAGGCAGTGTATAAACTGAAGAACAGAGTGTGCTTGGCCTGGAGATTCCAGGCTTCTCTGATGGCTCAGATGGTAAAGAATCCACCTGCCATGCAGGAGACCTGGGTTCGATCCCTGGGTTGGGAAGATCCCCTGGAGGAAGGCTTGGCAACCCACTCCAGTATTCTTGCCTGGAGAATCCCATGGACAGAGGAGCCTGGTGGTCTACAATCCATGGGGTTGCAAAGATTTGGACATGACTGAGTGACTAAGCACAGCACTTAACTCCATGTGACTGAGGTTCNCCCACTCCAGTATTCTTGCCTGGAGAATCCCATGGACAGAGGAGCCTGGTGGTCTACAATCCATGGGGTTGCAAAGATTTGGACATGACTGAGTGACTAAGCACAGCACTTAACTCCATGTGACTGAGGTTCTTAAAAACAAACAGTCAGACTTCCCTGTGGTCCAGTGGGTAAGAGTCTGTCTTCCAATTCAGGAGACACGGGTTCAATCCCTGGTTGGGGGACTAAGATCCCACACACCCTGGGACGATTAAGTCCAAGTGCCACAACTAGAGAAAGCCTGTGAGCCTCAACTAAGACCCAGTGCCACTAAAAAGAAACAAGCAAACAAACATCAAAACCCCCTAAACACAGAAACCACCAGCTAGAAATAACAACAAAAACAGATAAGTTATTTCATCTCTCTAACCCTCAGTTTCTTCATCTGCAAATGGGAGATTATAACCCCTACATCACAGGATTGTTGTAAAGATTAAATAATATAGTACATGTAGAATTCTGAGCACAGGAAAATAACTGTATATAATGACATAAAAATTATACAGTTTTTATTTATCCAAATATTCATAAAAATTTGTTGAAGATCTACGTACCAGGCAGTGGAATACAGTGGTGACCAAAAATCTCTAGCTGTGATGGAGCATCTGGAGGGGCAGGGGTTTGGGTAGGGGCCAATAAACAAACAAATGTAAATAGATAATGTCAGGTAGTGTATGTGGTATCAACAAAATTAGAGCAGGGTAAAGGAAGAGAGGGTTTCCCAGGTGGCTCAGTGTTAAAGAACCCACCTGCCAATGCAGGAGATGCAAGAGACGTGGCTTCAATCCTGGGTCAGCAAGGTCCTATGGAGGAGGAAATGGCAACTCACTCCAATATTCTTGCCTGGAAAATTCCATGGACAGGGGAGCCTGGAGGGTTATATAGTCCACAGGCTTGCAAAGAGTCAGACATGACTGAGCATGCACACAAAGAAATAGAGAATGGAGTGTGAAGAGGTTCTATTTTGACAGGATGGTTGGGAAAATTCTGTCTAGGGAATGAAGTGAAAAAACACCTAGAGGAGTGGAGTTCTCGGCAGAGGAAACTGCATGCAGAGACCCCGGGGTGGGGAGTACTCGGAGTGTATGTTCAAGGAACAGCAGAATGCTGGCATCCCGGGGGCAGAGGAAGCCAGGGAAAGTAGAGTTGGAAATCAGATTGGAAAGTTTTTCTTTCAGCATATAAAAGCTCTGTCTTTTGTGTATCCCAGGACCTCAGAGGCGCCCATCGTGGAGGGAAGGCCAGGACACGCCTTCCTACATGAGTAAGCTCCTTCTAGCATCTTAAGGGAGAAGGCAATGGCAACCCACTCCAGGACTCTTGCCTGGAAAATCCCATGGACAAAGGAGCCTGGTAGGCTGCAGTCCATGGGGTCNCCCCGAAGACTGGCTCCCACCTGGGAGGCACATGTCTCAACCCTGTGGGAAAGCCTCGAGGGGCAGCCCATGGAATCCTGTGTCACCATGACTGGAAGCCTGAACCTGCATCAGGATCTCAGGAGGAATGCAGAGGTGCACGTCTCCACTGGAGAAGAGACCTGACTCCCCTGGGGAACCTCCAGAGTATCTCCACGGTCCACTCCTGCAGTGGAGAGTAATCCTCAGGAGCCAGACGAGGACTTAGGAGCTGGAACCAATTGCCAAGGAATCCCCAGAGGACCCAGGAAACTCGCCGGTGCCTGGCTTTCCTGGAGGCCTTGGGGGCGTGTCCGTGTGTTCCAGGACGTAATTCGAGAGGGACCTGCTGCAACTCGAGAAACACCAGGAAGATATCCCCTCCAGACGAGATGAGGCCCTTGTTTTCTGAGGCACCTCACTGGAAGTCACCCCGTCCCTCACGAACCACGACAGGTCCCTTCACACCCTTGCAGTGACTCCAAAATAGCCCGACATACAGGTCTCCACTAAAGAGGAACATCGAGGGTCGCCCCAGAACGCAAGATTAACCCCGTGTCTCCCGGCTCAGCACGGAAGCAGGCTTCCTTCCCCTGCCTCTTCAGGGANTTAAGCCTCAGAATCAGTCCTTCCAATGAGTATTCAGGGTTGATTTCCCTTAAGATTGACTGGTTTGATCTCCCTTATGTCCAAGGGACTCTCAGGAGTCTTCTCCAACACCACAATTCAAAGACATCAATTCTTCGACGCCCTGCCTTCTTTATGGTCCAGCTCTCACGACCACTGGGAAAACCATAGCCTTGGTTATAAGCACCTTTGTCAGCAGAGTAATGTCTCTGCTTTTCAACACACTGTCTAGGTTTGTATAGCTTTCCTGCCAAGAAGCAATGCTTTCTGATTTCATGGCTGCAATCACCATCCACAGTGATTTTGGAGCCCAAGAAGAGGAAATCTGTCACTACTTTCATCTTTTCCCCTTCTATTTGCCATGAAGTAACAGGGTCATGTGCGATGATCTTAGTTTTTAAATATTTAGTTTTAAGCTAGCTCTTTTACTCTCTTCCTTCACTCCCATTAAGAGGATCTTTAGTTCCTCTTTGCTTTCTGCCATTAGAGTGCAAGCCACATATCTGAGGTTGTTTGTGTTTCTCCTGCATATCTTGGCTCCAGCTTATAACTCATCCAGCCTGGCATATCTCATTATGTGCACAGCGTATACGTTAAACAAACAGGACAGCAGCAGACAGCCCAGTCGTACTCTCTTCTCAATCCTGAACCAATCGGTTTTTCCATACAGGGTTCTCACTCTTGCTTCTTGACCCACATACAGGCTTCTCAGGAGACAGATAAGATGCCCCCATATCCCCATCTCTTTAAGAGGTTTACACAGTTTGTTAGGACCCACACAGTCAAAGACTTTAGCAGAGTCGATGAAACAGAGGTAGATGTTTTTCTGGAATTTGTTGCTTCCTCTATGATCCAGCGAATGTTGGCAGTTTGAACTCTGGTTCCTCTGCTTTTCTAATTCCAGCTTGAACATCTGGAATTTCTTGGTTCACATAATGCTGAAGCCTAGCATTCAAGACTTTAAGCATGACCTTTCTAGCATGGGAGAAGAGTGCAATTGTCCGATGGTTTGAACATTCTTTACTGCTACCCTTCTTGGGAATTGGGATGAGGGCTGACCTTATCCAGTCTTTCGGCTACTGCTGGATCTTCCAGATTTGCTGAACATATTGAATGTTAACACTTTAATAGCATCATCCTTTAGGGTTTTGAATAGTTCCACTGGAATTCCATTGCATCCATTATCTTTATTAACAGCACTGCTTTCTAAGGCGCATTTGACTCCAGAATGTCTGGCTCTGGGTGACTGACCCACCATTGTAGTTATACGATTCATTAAGATCTTTTTTGTACCATTCTTCCATGTATTCTTTCCATCTCTTCTTGATTTCTCTAGTAGCTCCTAGGCCTCTGCCATTTTTATCCTTTATTGTGCCTATCTTTGGGTAAAATGTTCCTTTGATATTTCCAATTTTCTTGAAGAGATCTCTACTCTTACACCTTCTGTTGTTTTGCTCTATTTTTATATGCTGTTCATTGAAGAAGGGCCTTCAATAATAATGAAGTGTCATATCTAACACTGCTGCTAAGTTGCTTCAGTCGTGTCCGACTCTGTGTGATCCCATAGATGGCAGCCCACCAGGCTCCCCCATCCCTGGGATTCTCAAGGCAAGAACACTGGAGTGGGTTGCCGTTTTCTTTTCCAGTGCATAAAAGTGAAGAGTGAAGTGAAGTCACTCAATTGTGTCCGACTCTTAGCGATCCCATGGACTGCAGCCCACCAGGCTCCTCCGTCCATGGGATTTTTCAGGCAAGAGTACTGGAGTGGGGTGCCATTGNGCAGCCCACCAGGCTCCCCCATCCCTGGGATTCTCAAGGCAAGAACACTGGAGTGGGTTGCCGTTTTCTTCTCCAGTGCATAAAAGTGAAGAGTGAAGTGAAGTCACTCAATTGTGTCCGACTCTTAGCGATCCCATGGACTGCAGCCCACCAGGCTCCTCCGTCCATGGGATTTTTCAGGCAAGAGTACTGGAGTGGGGTGCCATTGCCTTCTCCGTATCTAATACTAAACCTACCTAAAGTGTTGTTGGTGTAATTCAGTTATGTCTGACTCTTTTTGACTCCATGGCTATAGCACATCAAGCTACCCTGTCCTTCTCCATCTGCCAGAGCTCGCTCAACTCATGTCCATTGAGTCAGTGATGCCATCCAATCATTTCATCCTCTGTCATCTCCTTCTCCTCCTAATTTCAATCTTTCCAAGCATCAGGGTCTTTACTAATGTGTCATACCCTTCTCCTCCTGCTTTCAATCTTTCCCAGCATCAGAGTCTTTTCCAATGAGTCACTTCTTCGCATTAGGTGGCCAAAGTACTGGAGTTTCAGCTTCAGCATCAGTCCTTCCAATGAATATTCAGGACTGATTCCCTTTAGGATGGACTATTGGATCTCCTTGCAGTCCAAGGGACTCTCAAGAGTCTTCTCCAACACCACAGTTCAAAAGCATCAATTCTTCTGCACTCAGCTTTCTTTATAGTCCAACTCTCACATCCATTCATGACCACTGGAAAAACCATAGGCTTGACTAGACAGACCTTTGTTGACAAAGTAATGTCTCTGCTTTTTAATATGCTGTCTAGGCTGGTCATAACTTTCCTTCCAAGGAGTAAGTGTCTTTTAATTTCATGGCTGCAATCACCATCTGCAGTGATTTTATCATAATCAATAAAGCAAAAGTAGATATTTTTCTGGAACTCTCTTGCTTTTTCAATGATCCAGAGGATGTTGGCAATTTGATCTCTGGTTCCTTTGCCTTTTCTAAAACCAACTTGAACATCTCAAAGTTCATGGTTCACATATTGGTGAAGCCTGGCTTGGAGAACTTTGAGCATTGCTTTGCTAGCATGTGAGATGAGTGCAATTATGAGGTAGTTTGAGCATTCTTTGGCATTGCCTTTCTTTGGGATTGGAATGAAAACTGACCTTTGCCAGTCCTGTGGCCACTGCTGAGTTTTCCAGATTTGCTGGCATATTGAGTGCAGCACTTTCATAGCACCATCATTCAGGATTTGAAACAGCTCAACTGGAATTCTATCACCTCCACTAGCTTTGTTCATAGTGATGCTTCCTAAGGCCCACTTGCCTTCGTATTCCAGGATGTCTGGCTCTAGGTGAGTGATCATACCACTGTGGTTATCTATCTGGGTCATGAAGATCTTCTTTGTATAGTCTTTCTGTGTATTCTTGCCACCTCTTCTGTTATGGTGAGTGATGTCGCTCAGTTGTGTCCGACTCTTTGCGACCCCATGGACTATAGCTTACCACGCTCCTCCGTCCACGGGATTTTCCAGGCAAATGTACTGGAGTGGGTTGCCATTTCCTTCTCCACAGGATCTTCCCGACCCAGGGATTGAACCCGGGTCTTCCGCAGTGTAGGCAGATGCTTTACCGTCTGAGCCACCAGGGTTATTTATTTGAGTATGGTGTGACTTTCTCCCTTTAGTCACTATGGGGAGATCTGAGATTTAGAAAGTCACTTTTTAGGAATTCCCTGGTTGTCCAGTGGTTAGGGTGCAGCACTTTCACTGTCAAGGGTGCAGATTCAATCCCTGGTTGGGGAACTAAGACTAAGATACTCCAAGCCGAAAGGCATGCTCCCTCTGCCCTCCGCCAAAAACGGGCACTTTTCTTCCCTGTAAAGTCCACAGAGATGCAACCAGGAGGGAAAGGCTCAGTCTTCTATGTCAGAAATGATTCTTCCAGAGCAGATTCCATGATGTTATTAATATCTCTAAAATGAGAGCTCATAATATCACAGCCACCACAGTGCCCTATCCAGAGGATGCCATTCACACTGCAGACTATTTGAGCTCATGGAATCCTGTATACTGTGCATGTGGCTGTACGTGACAGTTCTGCAGTCACATAGCTTTTTAAAAAGTCACTAGATAACACAAAGTCTGTATTCCAGTTAACTTCCTAATTTGTTTTTATTGATAAGAAGCTCTGAATGTGTACTGCCATTAAAAAACTCTTAAAAGTTGGTTGTTCTAAAATACTTTTTCCTCCTCTGCTACTTAATATTTTTTGTAGGTGTTAATAATCTAGGCTTATTTATGATTACTTTTGTTGTAACACATCAGTTCTGAATTGGAGGTGGTCAGGCATAAAAGAATTACTTGGGAAATGTTTTAAAAATATACTTACCCAATATATCAACAGAAAAATGGATAAGCACATTGTGACCCAGACCCACATATACACACACACATTATATTTATAATTCTATTTATATGAAGTTTGAGAACATGCAGAACTAGTCTATGGTAGTAGAAGTTAATTTTGAGAGGTGATACTGACTGAAAAGTCACCTAAGGGACATTTTTGTGGTGATTGACATTTTCTATATCCTGATTTGGGTGGTTTTCACATGGATATATCTGTGTGAAAAAGTCAAGTTGTATGTACATTTTTAGCTATGGATTATATCAATAAAATACTGCCTAAAAATATTATATATATACATATATATATATATATGCACCAGCTGAAGTCTCTCTACCCTAGACCATGGAGATAAGATGAATGAGACATGGGGAGCAGGGATTACAGAGGATGTGTGTTTTGAAAAAGCTTCTCTTTTCTCTTTTCCTCTATTATGGTAAACTGCCAAATATCCTCTTAGGAACTGAAATTAGACTTAGGATCAAAGCAAACATTCTCTCTCTACTTATATATGACTTTACATTTTGTAGAAGGCCCCTAGTGGTTTTCAGACTTCTCCTAAGAGAGCCTGCTCATGACTGGGGAACTTATTTTGTTTTGCTTTTCGATGGTTTTAAAGGTACAAGATTAATAAATTAATGAGAAATACCTTGGAGGCGTGAGGAATCACGGTGGCCCATGAGATTTGGCCTTTATTTGTAGTTTAACTTGGGCTTAGAACCAACTGAAAGATTTGGGAGCATATTTAATATTGACAAGTTCCTAAAATTACAAAGTTTGAAATAAATGTGTAGTGATGTGTTTGGAGCTTATCCCATCAACCAAGCTCCTATTCATTCTGATGCATATTGAAGAGACTCAAGTATAATGAAGACTTAGGCAATGGGTTGCTTTTTTCTCTTAGGAAAGAAACTTGTAACTACTTTTATATATTTATCTAAAGAATGAAAGATTTTTTAACCACTTTGTGGGCTTTTAAATTACTAAGGCTTTTTCTTTTAGAAACAAAATTATTTAACATAAAAATGAGTCCTTAGGAGTAGTACTAAATTTTATTTGGTGGTTTTCTGTTTTGCCATTGAACACCCAGCAACATTGTTAACATTTATTTGGATTCTGAAGGCAGTGTGAAAACAGTCCTTTCCCCAAGACGTGCTGGCTTTATCACTTAGCTTCCTCCATAGGCATGCCATCTGCCGAAAGGAGTGTATATTCAACCTACTTCAGACTGGGAAAGACTTCAGAGATGAACTCCTTCAACCAAGCTCCCATATTCATGTCACACTCCACTTCACTGTATTGTGTATTGTGTCTTTTCTCTTCTACACAACAGTCTCAGCATGTTGTGCTCCAGGGTTTGGTAACAAAGTGACTTTTGAGCAAAAATACACAAATGCCACCTCTTTTCCTTGAAACCCCAAAAGAGCCTGTAGGTATATCCTTATCTTTGATCTTAATCCTGTCCTGGTTAAATTTTATAGAGTTTATAAGTTTGGATTTGGGGGCCAGACACACTAGAGTCCATTATCATAGTATACTTGCTGTGTGATCCTTGGTGAGATAGATAATGTCTTCACACCTCACTTTCCTCATCTTACAAATGAGGATAATAGTACATGAACACACGAAGTGCTTTCCACACTTCTGGGTGGACAATAAGGCACTCCCTAATTTTCTTTGGAAATCCAGCAAGTCCATATTGAAAGTATCCAGCTATTTCTTGGAAGTTGGAGAAATTGATCTTAACTCTCTTCAGCCTTTTCCCTTCCATCCCTTTAGGGTCTTCTCTGCTTCTTTGTAGTTTTGGATGTGGGCAAATGCTCAGAGAAGTCACATGAGCACAGATTTCTACCCGATGGGTACAGGAGACTCTTCCCCAAGAGCCCAGGAATTTTTCTGAGTTGTGGGACACGGAAGGAATTTGGAACGACATCCTCAGTGGCAATTCTCCGAGTAAGCCCACAGACTAAGGCATAATTTTTGCAATGCCAAGGACCACAGAAAAACAGGCAAATCCTTTAATTTTTACAGCTACAGAGGCCAAGGCTTTCGGGGACGGGGCCACTCCTCGGCCGGTGACGGCAGGGCAGGTCCGAAAACCCGGGCTCCTGGGCCCGGCTCCGAGAGCCTGGTTCGTCTTACCAGCTGCGTCTCATTAACTCCACCTCCGAAAATGCTAAGGAAGTTTCCTCCCTTTGCCTACCCCGGCTGGGTGGGGCGATTCTATGGCATGGAAAGAACCGGGAAAACGATTCTAACTCCTTGGGTACACTAATTCCTTGGGTATACTAACTCCTTGGGTACTCTGTTTGTGCGATTCCCGGAGGAGCGGGTGAGGGGTGGTTTAGACGCCGGGTTTGGTACCCAGAGGTTCCAGGAGTCCTGGACAGATAACTAAAAACATTGCCTACTCTGGGAAGCCACCCTCCTTTCCCTGTGCAGTGACTGCGTGGGGACATCCTGCTTGGAGGGG
>SJYV01014731.1:110870-122263 GCA_006410875.1 Neotragus pygmaeus
TTTTTTTTTTTAAGACATACACACGTCTCCAAATTATCATTTGAAAAATGGGTTTTTAGACTCCCTCTGTTTGATGGCAACCTACTCCAGTGTTCTTGCCTGGAGAATCCCAGGGACGGGGGAGCCTAGTGAGCTGCCGTCTGTGGGGTCACACAGAGTTGGACATGACTGAAGTGACTTAGCAGCAGCAGCATACTAACATTCTGGGTGGACTGTGCTGTTTTAAAATCTGTGTATTTTTAAATGTTCATACAGATTCTTTTATTCAAAGGAAAGGAATTTGTTATGGAATATTATATAATTATGTGATTTATGAGGGGCAAACAGTGTGACTGATGTGAAACGAATTATAATAAAACTCTAAAATAATGAAATGACACCTACCAGTTTTAATTATATTCTCTAGAAAATTATTGTTTTACTTAAGAGGCATCTAAAAATAAAGGCTGGGAAGGATGATTTGTGCTGTGTTTCAGCTGAGCAGCTGTTTGGTTGTTTTGAAAAGGAGGCTTATTTTCCAAGGGGTGGGTTTGGTACAAGTGAATGTTTGATGTAGCTTCATCCTTAGGCATGCGTTTAGGCATTTAAACTTTGCCTGTGAATATGATGTGATGTTTACACTTACTACATCATTAAAAGAAGTTTCCTCCCTCCTCTCTTTCTGCCTATTCCCGTCCTTTCTCCTCGCTTCTCTCTTCTTCCCTCCCTTCCTTCTTTTGTAATACATTGCCTTCACGTGGAGGACTCTGATAGGTTAATCAGGGCCTCCCTGGTGGCTCAGTGGTAAAAAATCTGTCTCTAATGCAGGAGACATGGGTTTGCTCCCTGGGTCGGGAAGATCTCCTGGAGGAGGAAATGGCAACCCACTCCAGTATTCTTGCCTGGAAAATCCCATGGACAGAGGAGCTGGTGGGGCTACAGTCCATGGGGTTGCAAGGAGTTAGACACGACGGAAGTGACGAGCACAGCGCACAGACAGGTTAATTACTGTGTGTGTATCAGGGTGATAAATGGGAGAAGTGCAGAGTGCAGCCTGTCAAGCTGGGAACTCGGTGTAAAGGTCCGTGCAGATGTCTGTTTCCATGAGTTACTTAGACTGTCTTCCTGCTGTTTGAGTCTCTTGATTCACTTATCATTTTTCTCGTTTGTGAAAATTACCATTATGAGACAGAATGGTAATAGTGGCTGAGCATAGCAGCTTGAGAAGGAAGCTGCTGAGAAGCTACTGGAGAAGGAAATGGCAACCCACTCCAGTATTCTTGCCTAGAGAATTCCATGGACAAAGGAGTGTGGCAGGCTACAGTCCATGGGGTCACAAAGAGTCAGACACATCTGAGCGACTATCACTCACTCACTCATAGCAGCTTGAAATCTGTGTACATGAGCATATTAAAGACTCCGAGAAGTCTTGCAATAAACAAAAATAGGTTGAATTTATTTAAGGACTTTTTTTAAAGTAAATTTTATGGAATACATAATCTCAAGGGACATAAATATTATCTAAAATACTTTCTAGGAAAATCTCAGTTTAGAAGGTGGCTGTAATAGAGAAGGCTTGTTCACGTCTAAATTAGAGAGTATAATGACTTAGATTATTAACATGAATAAACATTAAAAGTCTTTGTAAGCAGACTAGGCTAACTTTATACTTTTTATTAGTTGAATTTTGGTCCGGGGAGTGGCAGTCGGGGGAGAGGCACAGAACAGGAGCAAGTTTAAAATAAAATATCAAGACTTTATTTGCAAACCAACTTTCAAGGAAAGTTGTAGGAATAGTAAACATCTAATTTTATGTATTTGTAATACATAAAGAAGAGTAATGTTCCAATTGGATTTGAGGCACTACAGCAACCTCACCCTTCAAAGAAAGATCCATGTGTCTTCACTAATCCGTCTAGTTGAGGCCAGAAGCTGTGATTAATATATACACTACCAAAAAATCTTGATTCTCTAAAATTTGGCAGCCAGCCATTTCCCCCACTCCCAGCCCTTATCATTCTGCCTCAAGAAAGCAGTCTGGCTTAGGAGGTATAAACCGTTGAGGGCTGTAGAAATGTCACTGCAATTATTTTTATTAATAGCTGCCAGTGTGGCAGTTGTTTTGTGTTTTGTGGGCATTTAACACAGATGCTGTGACTGTCACATGACCAGTGTTTCTCTTCCCTGGCCTTTTTATTATCTCTAGCTAATTTGCTCATTATTTCCTTCAGTTTTCCCCACTTTCATGCCTGACCTTTTACGAAGTGGAACTTTCTGTGTGGAAACCCCTTTTCCTCTACAACCTTTCGATTCATAACAATCTTATGAAAGAGAAATTATTTTTATCTATAGTTTATCTTTGAGACATATAAAAGAGGTTATTAGCTAACGAATCACAACTACCCAGTGGAAAAAGTGGTTTTGAGCTTCAGCCCAAGTTCTGAACCGCAACCCTAGGCCCAGGAGTCTACGCAGGTCAGGGACATCAGTTCTTCCTGCCTTCCTCTTTCTTTCTTTCCTTTCATCCATTTGTTTAATAAATGTATTTTGATGTTTTTGAAGGGGGGGATGTTTTTCTGAGGTCTTAATCTTTAAAAGACTCAGCAACCATTCATGTAGCCACTAGGCACATGTGACCAGATGGCATTTGAAATGTGACTAGTTTGAGTTGCAATGTGCTGTGTTAAGTACACGCCAGATTATTGCAGAATTAGTACAACAACAACAACAACAACAAAAGGCAATGTTAGGTATTTCATTGTAATTTTTAAAAATTGATTGCTTCTTGGAATAATTTTTAGATATACTGAGTTGAATACAATCTGTTATTAAAATTAGTATCTTGTGTTCTGTTTTGCTCTTTAAATGTGACTACTGGAAAATTTTAAATTACCTATGTGGCTTGCATTTGTGGTCCACATTATGTTTTGAGGACATAATGAGTCCTTGAGGACAGGGCTGGTACAGATGGTTATCCAGCTAAGCTTGGGAAACCTAACCCCTGAGTGATGCCTCAGGACTGAAGGAACAGTGGATGCAGACGAAAATTAGAAATAGTTTTTGGTGATGGTGAAAAGCAAACTTGATGGTGCTTTTGGGAAGGCAATGGCACCCCACTCCAGTACTCTTGCCTGGAAAATCCCATGGACGGAGGAGCCTGGTAGGCTGCAGTCCATGGGGTCACTGAGAGTTGGACACGACTCAGTGACTTCACTTTCACTTTTCACTTTCATCCATTGGAGAAGGAAATGGCAACCCACTCCAGTGTTCTTGCTTGGAGAATCCCAAGGACGGCGGAGCCTAGTGGCGGAGCCTAGTGGGCTGCCATCTATGGGGTTGTACAGAGTCGAATATGACTGAAGCAACTTAGCAGTAGGATGACCAGCAGAGACAGGTTAATATTAATTGGCATTTATTTACTACTTACCAGGAGAAGGCAATGCATCCCACTCCAGTGCTCTTGCCTGGAGAATCCCATGGATGGAGGAGCCTGGTGGGCTGCAGTCCATGGGGTCGCAAAGAGTCAGACACGACTGAGCGACTTCACTTTCACTTTCATACTTTGGAGAAGGAAATGGCAACCCACTCCAGTGTTGTTGCCTGGAGAATCTCAGGGATGGGGGAGCCTGGTGGGCTGCCGTCTATGGGGTCGGACAGAGTCGGACACAACTGAAGCGACTTAGCAGCAGTAGCAGCAGCAACATGAGCAAGTACTTTGTCAAGCACAAACTATCTTTTCTATCCTTATAACAACTCTGTGAAATAAGTGCTCTCATTGGCTTATTTTATAGATGAGAAACCTCGGGCTTAAAATGGCTAAGGCACAAGATCCTACGCTAAATACTAGTAAATACTAGTATACTATGTAAATGCACAGTAAATACTAGTTTACTGTGTAACACCATTGGCATGCAAATTCAAGTATATAAATGATGGAACTCAGTGTCAAATCCGGGCGTGAATCCAGAACGTGTACTTGTAACCCTTCTGCATCACTGCCTCTCAAAGGCAAAAGAGAAAACACTACCTGGAATCAATGAGTAACAGTTCCTTGGTTCATTCATGCCTAGGAAGGACACACACTCCTCTCTGCAGCCCTGGCCACTGTCACCTCTGAGTTAGGGAATGCAGTACAACCATAGATGACGTCAAGTTATCAAGAAGTGGTGAGGTTATGCTTAGTTTACTCTCTTTACTAATCCAGGGTTGTCTTGATTAGAAAGATATTTACCAGAAATTGATTTTAGAAACTTTTAAGTGTGCTTCAGATTGCTTTTAACTGAGAGACATTGATGTATCTCATAGCAAGTACAGATTTTGTAAATATAAGTATTAGATCTTTTTCCTTCAGTTCAGTTCAGTCACTCAGTCGTGTCCNGGACGACAGAGAATGAGATGGCTGGATGGCATCACTGACTTGATGGACGTGAGTCTGGGTGAACTCCAGGAGTTGGTGATGGACAGGGTGGCCTGGCGTGCTGCGATTCCTGGGGTCGCAAAGAGTCGGACACGACTGAGCAACTGAACTGAACTGAATACATTAAAATGATATTTTCTCATAGATTACTATTTAACCTAGAAAACTGAATAATGACTTCATTGCATGATATTTGAGCTGTTGTTGGTATGTGTACACTCCGCTTGATTTTAATCACTTTGATCACACATATGTCTAAAAAAGCTACTACCCCTTAAAAAGGCAGCACTTTTTTGAAGTGACTAGCTTGTTACATGAGAGTCCTTAAGTTGTGTAAGATGCAACTACGCTGGGCAGATGTGTAATGGGCTAAGTCCAGTTTGAATTTTTGCAGACTCTCCACTCATCCCCCATCATCACCCATGTGGTCTGAAATTTGCTCTCCTGTGCAGTTTAAGAAACCCGAGTCCTACTTCTGCCACTAATTAGTTATTTTGGTTTTAGGCAAGTTTCTTAACCACTCGTGACTCAGTTTCTTTGTCTTCATCAGGAGTTTGTTGATCTAGTAGAGCGTGATTCCTCAGGTTCCTGGCTTCACCCGTCTCTGAAAATTCAATGGTTCTGGAACACTTTTTGTTTACCTCTGTGGCTGAGTTTGTGTTCAGAGCAAAGGAAAGCTCTGCTCTTACTCTTCTCAGAAGAAACTGCTAGTTGCCTCGTTTATTTTTCTCCAGGGAAAGATTCAACTAGCATATTTAAGTGTTAAACTTTTTTTGCAGTGATGGCTAATTTTATTTAAATGAATCTGTGGCATTTACCTTTGATCCTTCCCATAAAAAATGGGTTTATCCTGTATGCTATATATGAACTTATTCCTTTTATGTAGATCGATACTAATTTTGTCTGAGTATATTTTCAGAGTTTCACCCTGGTTATTGAGGTCATTTTAGGTAGCCTTAGGTATTTTCCTGTCAAAGCTTGGAAATCAGGGGGGTAAAAGGATGAGTAGAATTTAGCAGAAGTGTCTTTGTCTTGTGGAAAGGGATTCCAAATCTTGGAGATTAGTGCTGACTGTTGTTACCATGTAGGTCTTAGAGTGTTTGTGGGTTGCTGTATGTTACATATGTGCCTGTTTGGCATCTCCTGAGCTGTGATGCTTTAGAACTGTGGTGTTGGAGAAGACTCTTGAGACTCCCTTGGACTGCATGGAGATCCAGCCAGTCCATCCTAAAGGAGATCAGTCCTGGGTGTTCACTGGAAGGACTGATGTTGAAGCTGAAACTCCAATACTTTGGCCACCTCATGCCAAGAGTTGACTTATTGGAAAAGACCCTGATGCTGGGAGGGATTGGGGGCAGGAGGAGAAGGGGATGACAGAGAATGAGATAGCTGGATGGCATCACCGACTCGATGGACATGAGTTTGAGTGAACTCCGGGAGATGGTGATGGACAGGGAGGCCTGGCGTGCTGCGATTCATGGGGTTGCAAAGAGTTGGACACGACTGAGCTGCTGAACTGAACTGAACTGAGCTGTGAGTTGTCTTCTTTTGGGAGTTGCAACATAGTCTCCAAGCGTTTTAGGTTTCCTGATGCCCTCCAGGGTAGATTTCTTTATAGCATACACTTATTACATTGATTTGTTTTCAGAATTTCATCATTTATTTTGAAATACTTTAAGACATTCAGGGTGTTTCAAATTCCAGGCTGGAAATCTAGTCTAGAAAGCAGTAGGTGGTGGATAAGAGAGACAAGACAAGATTGGGAGGTGGGTCAGTGATTTCCAAACAGAGAGCCAAAACTGATGTATAGAAGTTGCTGGGTAAGAGTAGTCTGAAAAAATAGATTTCATAATATATATGTGATCTTTTCTCCCTATTTTGTTTTCAGTCCTTTCATATTTTTAAAAGTACAGCTTGTGTTGCTTACTTTCCACTTTAAGTGATTGGATTTTAATGTAATCAGAGTATTTTTTTTTTCATCAAACACACACACACAGTTTTGTTTATTGATGCAAATTGCAATTCTTTCACTTTTACTGCTTTGAAACATGCATCCTATTTCAACTTCTAAGCCCATTTTATCAAGAATTGATTCCGAAAGTTTGTGTGTAAATCAATTAGCCCAGAACCAGGAATTGATTTTCCTATAGAAAGATATTAAAATTGATCCTAAGTTCTCAGCTCCCTAGAGAAAAAGTCTCTTGTGTTGTGTACTATAGAAGAAGCTCATCTTTTAAATACTATTTTAGTGCAAAAAGTGACTCCTATGTCTTTGCCCAGTAACAGGAGTCGGCAGGCTCGTGGGCAGCTGCTAGAGGAGGAAGGACTCTGGACTTCACAGTGGTGGTCAGTGCTCTTGGGGGCAGCTGCCTGGGGATTGCTGCTGGACCCCTAGGTCCCCTTACCCCTGGGCACCTTCATAGAAACTGCCTTCAGAGCCCCCAGCTGTCAAATCCATGAAACCAGTTAAAGTTATTACTCTGGGTTCATTCCTCATTAGGAAAGACTACCCATAAGGGATGTACAAGGAAAATAGGAAGATAGGAGAGGAGCAGGAAGATGTGCTTCGATGAGAGTTTATGTTGACCTTTGCTTACAAGGTCCAAGGTCACTGCCCTCTGTAAAGATGGGTCATGCCTGTCCCTATAGATCCTGCACTGTGAAAAAACCAGGATCATTCAAGAATTAATAACATATTAGTCTCCTGTATGCTTAGATGCCTCAGAAGTATGATAGAGTCAAGTCAGAATAATTTTCATTATATTTTGGCAGTTAACTCCTGACCACTATTGTAATAAAAAAAATCTTGTGCTGGTATTTCCCTGCTTCTTAACTGGTCTAGATGGATGTGAGAGTTGGACTATAAAGAAAGCTGAGCGCAGAAGAATTGATGCTTTTGAACTGTGGTGTTGGAGAAGACTCTTGAGAGTCCCTTGGACTGCAAGGAGATCAGCCAGTCCATCCTAAAGGAAATCAGTCCTGGGTGTTCACTGGAAGGACTGATGTTGAAGCTGAAACTCCAATACTTTGGCCACCTGATGTGAAGACCTGACTCATTTGAAAAGACCCTGATGCTGGGAAAGATTGAGGGCAGGAGGAGAGGGGACAACAGGGTGAGATGGTTGGATGGCATCACCAACTCAATGGACATGAGTTTGGGTAAACTCCGGGAGTTGGTGATGGACAGGCAGGCCTGGCATGCTGCGGTCCATGAGGCTGCAAAGAGTTGGACGTGACTGAGCGACTGAACTGAACTGAACTAACTGGTCTAGTGGTGGCTGCTTTTTCCTTTTGTCTTATCTTGCCAGTATTTTAAATGTAATTGATATCACTGGCAATTATTAAGCATAAAGTTGCACGTTAAATCATTAAAAATGCCATGGCATTTATTTTCACAACTGGTGATCTTTTGTTTACAAGTGCAGTTTTGTTTGTTTGTTTGTTTGTTTTTACAATGTTCTTGCTCTTTTTCTTCTTCTAGTGGTCTTCATTTATGCTTTCTAATGTCCTTTATTTAAAATAGCCTGAAGTCTGCTAACTGTGCTTCTTTTTTTTTAAATGATTTTTCTTTCTTTTATTTTCTTTACTTTACAATATTGTATTGGTTTTGCCATACATCAGCATGAATCCACCACAGGTGTACACGTGTTCCCAGTCCTAGGCAACCTCTTCCATTTAGCACCATTTGGTTTAGACTCCTGGAATGTTAGCTATTTTTTATGCTGGTTTGAGCCAAATGTAATTAGGAAAGCAAGTTTATGTCAGAATTTGATATAAAGCATGCAGCACATGCATTCTTGCTTACATTCTACTGATTTGGGATGTTTCTATCCTGCTTGTTCCTCTTCTGAACATAGAAAATTGAGTCTCTGGAATTAGCTGACTCTTTTGCAAGTTATCCTTTTTGAAAAGGAGGCCAGGTGGCGCAGTGCTAAAGAATCTGCCTGTAATGAAGGAAACATGAGAAATGTGTGTTCGATTCCTGGGTTGGGAAGATCCCCTGGAGGAGGAAATGGCAACCCACTCCGGTATTCTTGCCTAGGAAGTTCCATGGACAAAGGATCCTGGCAGCCTACAGTCTGTGGGGTTGTAAAGAGTTGGACACATCTGAGCATGCACACTGGCTATTTAAAGCTTGCCTTGGCAGAGATTGTTATCACAGACTCTGCAACCCAGCTGGCAATTGTGTATTTAGTTACAACTACTTTTGAACATTTCAGTTGCCATAATACTGATATGAAATCACTCATACTTGTGAAGAAATGATTTAAGAAGTTTCTGATTTATGTTTTCTGTAAGTTAAATATAAACAAAATGAAAATATCGTGAAACATGGTGGTTTTAGGTGACTTTGACAAACTGGGGAAGCATAGTTAGGGGATCAATATTGCCCATATTCTTCACTGTTTATGTTACCTCTTTGAATACGTTTTTAATTGAAGTCCTTTAGTTCTTTCTTGTTTGTATTTATTTATGCTGTCCTCGATTTAGCACTTCTATATGCTTTTCTTACTGGACAATTTTAATTGTGTTAGTTGTTTTGTAGGAATTTCTTTTGTATAACCTGGGCCAGAATAGGTGGCTAAGAAGTTCTTTTTGCCACTAATTAAGGGACTATCAAATACTTTATGAAAGGAATATACATGTGTATGCATTTATATGAGAAGTCTTTTTATTTACTCTGTTAACATGTCATATCGGAGAAGGCAATTGCACCCTACTCTAGTACTCTTGCCTGGAGAAGCTCATGGACGGAGGAGCCTGGTGGGCTGCAGTCCATGGGGTCGCTAAGAGTCGGACACGACTGAGTGACTTCCCTTTCCCTTTTCACTTTCATGCATTGGAGAAGGGGCAACCCACTCCAGTATTCTTGCCTGGAGAATCCCAGGGACAGGAGAGCCTGGTGGGCTGCCGTCTCTGGGGTCGCACAGAATCGAACATGACTGAAGCGACTTAGCAGCAGCAGCAGCAACATGTCATCTGTCTCATGGACCTTGTACTTATTCATGCCTTTTCACCAAAACTTGAAACAAACATGCATTTATCTCTCTTTTTCTTTAAACTGCCACTTGCAAGATAAATTTTATTCTCTACTTAGAAAAACAAATGACTCTCTTTCCCTAAAATTCCTTCTATGAAATGGAATGTGGACCCAGCAGCCACCTTGAATCTGTTTTTTTTCCCTTGTGTTATATAAAGCAAGGAAGACATTGTAGCCCCTTTAAGGAAACACTGGCCTGGGGTAAATAACAATTTAGTCCAGGTGAGTAGAAAAGAATGCTTATGACATTCTTTTCATGGGCTCCATGTGTAACCTCCAAGCAGGAGGTCAGGCAGTAAAACATTTGAGTGAACTGGTGAAATGTTTTGTATTTATTTACAAGGCTCTTAATCACAAGACTGATCCCAATAAACTCAACAAGTCAAAGTGATGGAGGAAAGTATATGAGGCATGCAGAACAGTAAAAGTGGGGAGGGGATGGGGGTCTTCAGGCTGACTACATTTAGCCTGCCCTTCTGTTCCCGCTGTGGAATGATGGCCGTCAGAGTCTCTGGTGCAGCGGTCATGGGTGAATTTGATGAAGAATGCAGTTATACCCATTCTGTCCCCGCTTGCTGCTGAACTACTTGACAGTTTGCTTTTAAGGTTCCAGACATCTTGAAGTAGTTGAATTCTCTTTTGCAAAAATCCTCATTTTTTTTTTTTTAACCTTCTCTGCCCCAAGTCTGTCTGCTTTTGTTCCTAGGGTATTCTGCATTTTCTGTGGTGCTGGGGTTGATGGCTTGATTTCATTGCTGATTACAGGCTGATTTAAAGCAAAAGCATTCAAATACCTTCTTTTGGGAAAAAAAAAAAAACATCTATTTTTGGCTGTGCTGGGTCTTCCTTGCCGCACTCAGGCTGCTTCTAGCTGCAGCTCGGGGGCGTCTCCCTCGTTGCAGCGTGCGGGCGTCTCGTTGCGGTGGCTTCCCTTGTTGCAGAGCACAGGCTCTGGAGCTCGAACTCAGTAGTTATGGTGCATGGGCTTAGTTGCCCCGAGGCATGTGGAATCTTCCCCAGGGCAGGAACTGAAGCTGTGTTCATTGCATTGGCAGGTGGATTCTTAACCACTCGACCACCAGGGAAGTCCCCAGATCCCTTCTAAGTTCTGTCATTTAATGTTATTGTATTTTTAAAAAATTGTTTGGATGTACTTGTAGATTATTCAGAAAAGGGAAGTGGACAGTGCCTCTAGATAAGCAGTCCCTAACATTTTCTACCCAGAAGGCCGATCCCATGGTGAGCTCTGGTGTCACTGACGCATCCTCCTTTACCTTTCTTCCGGCCTGTTCACATTTTGTCACGGCAGTGCCGCCACATGATGGGCAAGGCTGTAATCCATACCTGACAGCTCTGCTTTCTTTATCTCAAAAGATTTCATGAGGTGGGATTTCAACCCTTTTTGAATATTAATAATCCAAATGAATGTGAAAGAACCTTCATTTTATATGCTACTGGAAAAACAGTTGAGACAAGCATTTCTCTCACCCAGCAGAAGTCTAGGCAGGATAGAGATAATGAGTAAATTAGAACAATTTAGTGTTATCCTGTTAGACAAATAAGAGTGCTTTGGTATCTGGAATAAGATTTTGCCAGTTTTTGGATGTTTCTTTTTTCAAATTGACTCTGGAATATATTAATGAATATTTGGCAGTTATTTCAGTATTTTATGGACCAGCAAACATTGAGGACTGACTGTGTTGTGGGTATGGTACAGGGACTATGAAAGTGAGTAAGGTGCTCCTAGCTGGAGTGGGGATGGAGAATAGACCAGAATCAGCTAATTTTACTAGAATGGTAAGAACCTGGTACAGGAATGCAATTGATGCTGCTCTCGGAACATGCTTCCCACTTGCTTCTTGAGAGATTTTTTTTTTTTAATTTGTTCTTAACTGGATGATAATTGCTTTACAATATTGTGTTGGTTTCTGATATACATCAACATGAATCAATCAT
>SJYV01014731.1:122368-138557 GCA_006410875.1 Neotragus pygmaeus
ATGCAAAGTGTTGTCTTTAGAGGTAGAGCAGGTAACAGACAACTCTATCATTTCCTTATATTTTTTCCCCACTTGGATCCAGCTGATCCTTGTGTCCAGTGGGATTTTAGTTGATTTAGATGCTGTCTCTTGAGCCAGGAACTCAAGAGAAACCATAGGAATCTATTTTTGAAGCTTCGTCCTCTCTGTATGAATAAATTACTTATCATTATCTACTGCTTTTTATTCTTTGTGAAAGAAATGAAAAGAGAACTGGAGGCAGGGAGAGAAAAGGAAAGCAAAGACACTTATAATATATGCAAAACTTATAATAAAATCCTCTAAAGAAGGAACTTAAAATTCATCATCTATAATAATGGATAATGGAGAAGAGTTGTGTTCTAGACAAAAGAACTTATATTTGGAATAGGTCATGTAATACAACATTTACTCCATTTAATGACTTTTATGAACAAAGGGCTTCCCTGGTGGCTCAGATGGTAAAGAATGTGCCGACAATGTGAGAGACCTGGGTTCCCTCCCTGAGTTGGGAAGAATACTGGAGTGGGCATGGCAACCCACTCCAGTATTCTTGCCTGGAGAATTCCATGGACAGAGGAGCTTGGCTGCAGTCCATGGGGTTGCACGGAGTCAGTCGTGACTGAGTGACTAAGCACAGCACACGAACAAAGAAGTGAAATAAAATATTATTGTTCTGGGAAATAATTTAACACCTTCTAAAGGAGATTGTCCTGAATCTGGCTGGGACATCTTTTATTAGTCCTGGCGAATAGAGGCTACTGTCTTGGATATGCTGGAGTCGTCTTTTCATTAGGTCGAAATCTCTCTAACATTTCTACATGACGTCAGTTCAGTTCAGTTCAGTCACTCAGTCGTGTCCGACTCTTTGCGACCCCATGAATCGCAGCACCCCAGTCCACCCTGTTCATTACCATCTCTCGGAGTTCACTCAGACTCACGTCCATTGAGTCCGTGATGCCATCCAGCCATCTCAGCCTCTGTCGTCCCCTTCTCCTCCTGCCCCCAATTCCTCCCAGCATTAGAGTCTTTTCCAGTGAGTCAACTCTTCGCATGAGGTGGCCAAAGTACTGGAGTTTCAGCTTTAGCATCATTCCTTTCAAAGAAAGCCCAGGGCTGATCTCCTTCAGAATGGATTGGTTGGATCTCCTTGCAGTCCAAGGGACTCTCAAGCCTTCTCCAACACCACACTTCAAAAGCATCAGTTCTTCGGCACACAGCTTTTTTCACAGTCCAACTCTCACATCCATACACGACCACTGGAAAAACCATAGCCTTGACTAGACGGACCTTTGTTGGCAAAGTAATGTCTCTGCTTTTCAATATGCTATCTAGGTTGGTCATAACTTTTCTTCCAAGGAGTAAGTGTCTTAATTTCATGGCTGCAGTCATCATCTGCAGTGATTTTGGAGCCCAAAAAATAAAGTCTGACACTGTTTCCACTGTTTTCCCATCTATTTCCCATGAAGTGATGGGACCAGATGCCTTGATCTTCATTTTCTGAATGTTGAGCTTTAAGCCAACTTTTTCACTCTCCGCTTTTCTCTATTCTCCCCCCGAATGATAATTTCATCCTTGGGAAAAGAAGTCCCTCCTGGCTGGGTTTTCAGGTCCCTCCTTTGATGAACACTTATTGTTTACTGTGTGCTGGGTGAAGTCACTGTGATAGTTGAGGGATTGTGAGAAGAAAACAAAGCATAATTCTTTTTTTTAGAGACTTTTATTATAAGTTTTAGATGTTTTAAGCCTCTTTTCTTCCCTCCTCTCCTTGCCTTCAGTTTTTGCTTTCTTTTTGTTTGTTTTTATTGTTTTAAAATATTCATGTATTTATGGCTGCACAGGGTCTTCCTGGCTACACTTGGGCTTTTTCTACACTTGTGGCTTGGGGGCCACTTGCTGGTTGCAATGTGGCTTCTTACTGAAGTGGCTTCTCTTGTTGCAGAGCGTAGGCTCTAGGGCTTTGGGGCGTCAATGGTTGTGGCGCATATGTTCAGTTGCCCCTTGGCATGAAGAATCTTCTCAGGTTCTAGAGATTAAACCCATATCCCCTGCGTTGACAGGTAGATTCTTAACCACTGGACTGCTGCTGCTGCTGCTAAGTCACTTCAGTCGTCTCCGACTCTGTGCGACCCCATAGATGGCAGCCCACCAGGCTCCCCTGTCCCTGGGATTCTCCAGGCAAGAACACTGGAGTGGGTTGCCATTTCCTTCTCCGATGCATGAAAGTGAAAAGGGAAAGTGAAGTCAGTCGTGTCTGACTCTTAGCGACCCCATGGACTGTAGCCCACCAGGCTTCTCCATCCATGGGATTTTCCAGGCAAGAGTACTGGAGGGGGGTGCCATTGCCTTCTCTAGTGGACCGCTAGGAAAGTCCTGTTTATGTTTTGTTTCCCTTTCCGTTTTATCTGAGAAGAAAGATCTGTTTCACCTTGCTGGTGTGTTCTTGCATCTTTTCATTTATGGCTCCTGGTTAGTGCTATCATAAGATTTTCAGATGTGTGTGTGGTTGAGTGACATTTCTTTCCTGAACTGTTTTCTCCATTTTTCTGAGGAAGGCTGCTAACCTGTCCTAGCAGCAGCATTTCTCAAGCATCTTCAGATTCAACGTTTGGGCTGACTTTTGTCTTAACTCGTCTTAATCTTCATGGCTGGTGTTCCGTTGAGATATAGTTGAGGAAGAGGTCTCCTTCTCCACCTAGGGTCCTTAGGATCTGGTCCAATAATGAGTTTAGGAAGGCACTGCTAAACTCAGGCATGCAGTAACGATGTAATGGATGCATACAATTTGGGGAAAAACTTTTACAGTGCACCTACCAGGCTTTCACAGAATCAAGGTAGAAAGAAGATACGCAGGGTTGATGATTGCTTAATAAATGCCGTGAATGAGATGTGACGCTTAGAGGCAGAACTGATTGAATTTGCCTGGACGACATGAGACAATCTTAGCAGAAGAAAGAGGTGGGTCAGGAGGAATGAGTAGGGTGTATTTGTTGGGGAAAGAAAGAATGTCTCCAGGAAGACAGAAAACAGGTTCTGAAAGACTGGTAGAGTGTGGATACCTTGAATGCAGGGCATATTTAGGAAGCCAGGAGTGCAGAATGTGTTCTTCTTAGGGTAAGTAGGGTGAGGTGGGGTGGGAAATGGAAATTGCTTTCAGTCTGGGTTTTGATGGTAACCCAAGAATTGTGTATGACTTTTCTCTTTGGAAAGATAAGAATTTTCCTGGATGGGCCCCTTAGGACTTGCCAGCGTCACTGACTTTTTTTTTCTTGTTTCCAGGTCAATCCTTTGTTTTCAAACATAAGTTGCCTATCTATTTCCATTTGATTCTGTCCCCGGAGAAAATACATATTTACAGTCCTGGTAGCAATGTGGATTGCCTGGGTAAACTTTTAGAAGTAGGTAACATCAAACATACTTTACCAAAGCACATTTGTATTTGTCTTGCTCTGGTGATAATCTGGCAAGAATGATGGCCAACAGGAAAGTCAGCATATCTTAATAAACCATCTGTTTTACAGGAATGCTGGGGTTCTGGCAAAGGTCATATCTGCCTGGCATACATTTTATAGTGATGACTCTTTTGAACTTGTTTGGGTAGCGACAGAAGTGTGTGTCTCTGGTCACGGTCGTCCTTGCCCAGGGTTGTCTGAAGTGCTGTGAATTTCTTTTCAGTTGGTATGGATCCCTCAGCCTCTTACACTGTGAGCCTGAAAAACAAAAAGCATCATACGGAAATTATTCCTACCATTTCACCACTGTGGCGTCAGAAGTGGGTGGTAGCGAAGGGTGAAGAAACTGGAGAGATTACGTGTTCTCTCTTTTTATTTGGCTTCACTAGATCGTGGTCGTGGCCCTTGGAACCTTCAGTCTCTGTTGCGGCATGTGGGAGTTAGTTCTCCAACCAGGGGTCCAGCCTAGGCCCCCGGCACTGAGAGTGCGGGGTGTTGGTCACTGGACCGCCAGGGACGTCCCTGTGTGTTGTTTTGTGACTGGGTTTGTCAGCTGTGCATGTGCCAATGTGTGTGTGCGCAGTCGCTCAACTCTGTCCGACTCTCTCAGACCCCATGGACTGTAGCCCACCGGGCTCCTCTATCCATGGGATTTCCCAGCCAAGAATACTGGAGTGGGTTGCCATTTCCTACGAAGGGGATCTTCCCAACCCAGTCTCTTGTGTCTTCTGCACTGGCGGGTGGATTCTTTACCCTGTGCCACCTGCAAGCCCGAGTGTGCCAAGAGGGGGATTTCCCTTGAGAACGTGGGCACAGGGTGAGCCCAGCTCTGAGATGAGGTGGAGATGTGCTTCCTGCTTTTGTGGTTTGGTAGGAGGAGTTCAGGAGAGTTATACCCAGATATTGGGAGTTTCTTTTAAAAGTTGGCTACCACCCTCTTTATCAGATATAGGACAAGGCCTAGTGAGAGTATCAGCCCAATTGCAGTTTGGCCAGAAAAGCCGTATTTGCCAAATGTTACTGTTCCAAGGGCAGTGATATAGCAAGACATTTCCGGAGAGAGGGAAGGAAAGAGGAAATTCCCTGTTACGGGGTTAAAAATGGAGAGAGTATGCTGAAGACAGTTTCTAAAAACTCAAATAGTGTATCCTTTTTTTTTTTTTCAATTGTCTTTTAATCCCTGAAGTAAAGCTTTTTCTGCTTATGGAGGGATCTTTCTGCACTCTTGAAGAGCTGACTGTTGAGAAGGCATTGAAGAGATGCCATTCCCTAGGCACGTTGTCATTTTGATGAGGCGGAACATGTGTTGGGAGGAAAGGATTCTTTTCTTGCTAATTCTACCTCTCCGTGGTGGAGAGAGGGCTATGGTTGACTGGAGGGGAGTCACTGCCAGGAGACTAAACAGGGTTAAGGGGGCTCCTGCTCAGTCTGTGACTTACACTAAGCCTCAAGGGCCTTTCCTGGTCCTCAGGCTGAGCTTGGGATGCTGCCGTGTGAGGGCCTGAGGGTGCACAGCTTGTCTCTTTTGGAGTCTTGAGTGTGTGGCCTTGTGCACAGTGCAGCAGTTGGTGAGCGGATGTGGGGGGTGGTGGCTGCTGGATCAAATGATGGAGTAGACATACGGTGGTATTTCATCACACTCCCAGCTTTGCTCACCTGGGGGGCTCGTTAAAACTAGTTTCCTGCTGGGAGTTCCCTGGTGGCTTGGTGCTTAGGATTCCAGGCTTTCACTGCCACGGCCTGGGCTCAATCCCCAGTCAGGCAACTGAGATTCTGAAAATCATGCTTATCAGCCAGGAAAAAAAAGAAAACCAAAAAAGTAGGTTCCTGCAAGGAACCCTGGACATGGGAAATCACACTCTTTAGTGAAGCCTTGGAATCTGCATAACAAATTCCTTAGGTGGCTTTTCACTTGGGAAATTGCTAGTTTGTACTTGCCTATCTGCAACAGCTCTAAGTTCATTTTGTAGCTTGGAAAAGTCTTTCCTCCAATTATCCAGCTGTGGGGAAAGGGGTGTGAGTGGCCCAGAGTGGTTCTGATATATCAACAGGACTCATATGTGCCACGCATTCTAAACTCAGGGTCACCTGATGATATTTTGCAGAGAGCTTGGGAGTCTATTTCAGGAGCTGGGTTTATTGCCCTTTAAAATGTGGTATTTTCCCCTGTTTAAGAACAATTTAAGACTGTTAATTTGCTCCCTGGGGTTACAGGTTGAATATGCTTGCTGTTCTGGAATTTGTAGCCTGGGCTTGGCCAGATGGTAAAAGACCACCTGATTTTCCTAAATCAACTCTCAAAATTATCCTCCTGAATATTCACTGGAAAAACTGATGCTGAAGCGCCAATCCTTTGGCCACCTGATGCGAAGAACTGACTCATTAGAAAAGACCCTGATGCTGGGAAAGATTGAAGGCAGGAGGAGAAGGGGTCGACAGGGGATGAGATGGTTGGATGGCATCACCGACTCAATGGACATGAGCTTGAACAGACTCCAGGAGTTGGTGGTGATGGACAGGGAAGCCTGGCATGCTGTAGTCTTTGCAGTGGTAGCAGAGTCTGACATGACTGAGTAACTGAACTGATAAAAACAGGAGAGAAAAGAGAAAAATTGTTGGCCTAGGAGAGGTGCAGGGGAGGAGTGTTTCACAACTGGATGGGTCCTAGAATTTCTTGCATGTTTTAGTTGTTTTCCTTGCCATAATAAGGATGGTGATGGTGACGAGAGTAATAACACACACACACACACACACACAACAGCAAGTATTTAACGAGGACTTACTCTGTGCCAATCATTGTGCTAGACGCTTTGCATACCTTGTCTCATCTAATTTCTGTGACAGTCCTATGAAGAATATTGACACTTCATTTTACAGATGAGGCAACTGAGGTAGAGTGATTAGCTCAAGTTGCATAGCTAGTGGTGGCAGATACGGAATTCAGAATCTGTGAAGTCTGACTTCAGGTGCAAAACCCAGTGCAGATTGTAGATTCCGTGCCTCTAGGGCAAGGCAGGAAGAATGAATGAAGGGAGCACAGCTGCAGTCATGCAGGGAGCGGAGGGGCCACAGCCAAACCAGAGTCCTTGCCCCATCGATGCAGTAGCCCCTGCAGTCCCGCCTCCTTGGTGCTAGGCTGAAGTTCAGGCCATGGCTATCAAGTGTTTCGTTTCTTCATGAGCTAATGGTATCTGTATTTTGGGGTGAGATACCTTGATTTGTGGGCTTTCCAGGTGGCTCTAATGGTACTTAAAGAGCCCGCCTGCCAGTGCAGGAGGTGTAAGAGACATGGGTTCGATCCCTGGGTTGGGAAGATCCCCTGGAGGAGGGCATGTCAACCCACTCCAGTATTCTTGCCTGGAGAATCCCATGGACGTATGAGCCTGGTGGCCTACAATCCAGGGTCATGAAGAGTCAGACCTGAGTGAAGTAACTTAGCACACACACACATCTTGGTTTTTAAATAGGGGCAACAAATTCAGATTCTAAAATAAAAGTATCTGGGTCAAACAGAACAACAGAATGTAAACAAGATCTTTAATCTGTTCTGTGTACTGCCGTATTCACAGCTTTAAGGACACTGCCTGGCTTATAGTAGGTAAAGAAGGAAAAGTTGAAGTGACTGTGAACTTTTTGTTTTTCCCCAGAAAACTGAACCATCTCATAGTGGCAGAGCTTAGTGTATTTAGAAAGGATGGATAAACTGAAGTTGCCACATAAGAAATGTAAATGAATGATCTTTCCTTGTGCTGCATTGCTAGTTGGTAATGATTGAATTGGAATGGAATCAGCGTGGTGAAGTGTTAGATGCTCAATCAGGCCCTGCTCTTTGACCCCATGGTCTGTAGCCCACCAGGCTCTTCTGTCCATGGAATTTTCCAGGTAAGATTACTGGAGTGGGTTACAATGCCCTCCTCTAGGGGATCTTCCTGACCCAAGGATCAAACTCGGGTCTCCTGCATTGTAGCTGGATTCTTTACTGTGAAAATAGTGGTGAAGTCTAAAACTCTCAAATCCCAGAGAAGACTAAATTTAAGTCTGTGACAGCTAATTTGTAGTTTCAGGGTTAAAAGGTGTTATGTACACCTCTTGAGATTTTCTTTCTAGAATTTAATATTACAGAGTGAACCTCTCCTGACTCAGGATTAATGGAAAAAAGATACATATGTTAAGAGGTCTTAACTTCTGAGATGTTCTTTATTGATAGAGCATTGCTGTGGGATTAACCATATCTGCAGCCTTAGAAGCAGGAGGCATTCCTGCCTTTTCACTGTCTGGTTCACAGACGTGAAGGCTGGGAAGGATTGTCAGGGCTTTTGTGAGGCAGTCGGTTAATGGTTAACTCCTGCAACATGCCAGACATAACACCTAATCTTTGATGAGACCTACAGCTCGGAATGACTAATGGTTAACCATTCCTTACCTTTGACTCAGACCATCTACCATCCATAGTTTGTTCTCTTAAATATGTGAGAGTGTGAAGGGTTTTTTCTTTCTTTCGCAAATAAAATTTACATCGCACAGACATTTTATGACTCATTCCTTGCAAAGAAAGCAGGTGCTATCTATGAATAGTTTTGTTTTTTTTTCGGGACTAGCAGAATGATTGCTTCTGAGTTTTCATTTAACTCTATCACAGCTGTGTAGCTAGAGATCCATCTCAAAGGGTCCTTTCCTCAGTGCAAAATATGAAAAAAAAAGTAGTGCTGGTGTGAGCAGATGTGTCTTTTTGTCTGCTGTGTTGAGTATGATGGTGACCAGTCATCTGGACTGAAAAAGGTGAAGAATAAAAACAAAGAAAGACAGGGAAGCCTAGCATGCTGCAGTCCGTAGGGTCACAAAGAATTGGATGTGACTTAGCTACTGAAAAATGACAGCAAAGGAGCAAAGAGAAGTTCGAGGCCTCCGTCTCCTCACAGGGGTTGTTTGAGTTGGGTTGGACAAGGAGTCAGCCCCCTCACTGCTGGTTAATGAGCGGTGGGCACCGGACAAAATGCCTGTTCCATGATGAGTTTCAGATCTACCATGTATTATGTCCAGTGGAAGCTTTTGGTGCTGTTGCCTACTTAAGAGCAATCTATAAACATTAGAAAGAGTCTTTATCTTTAAAAAGAAAAAATGAACCTGGGCTGAAAATTCGTTTTGGCCAGGTCTGAGAGGTTGATCCTTAGTGGCGTTAATGGTTCCATACTCATTATCATCAGGATCCTGGTTTCCTTTCTTAGTAACCTTTCTAAGCAGTTGTTCTTAATTTCCTCTCTGCAGTTTGTGTGCTGTCTGAGCCGAGGATGCATGGCTGATGTGACCAGCGTCTGTCTGGCTTGGATTTACTCCTGAGAGCTCATTGTCATGTCGTGTGCTCAGCTGTGTCCAAATCTTTGTGACCCTGTGGACTGTAGCCACCAGGCTCCTCTGTCCTTGGGATTTCCCAGGCAAGAATACTGGAGCGGGTTGCCATTTGCTCCTCCAGGGGATCTTCCCCACCCAAGGATCACACCCGTGTCTCCTGTATCTCCTGTGTTTTAGGCAGATTCTTTACTTGCTGAGCCATTGAGAAAGCCCTTACTGAATTCCTTGTAAATGTGTTCTAAACTGACAGTTCAGTCCAGGTTGGAATATATTTTGTTTATTACAAACTCTTAAAATTAAAAGAGAGAGACTGGGAACCCTTTCCTTTGTAGGTAATGGTTTTTGAGAAAGCTCTGCGGGCTGGCTGCATCTCACATTCAGACCTTGATTCCATGCAGATGCTGGCAGCTCCACCTCACCTTGGACCCTGTCTTTGTGAAGGGTCTGGCCCTCTCCTAATGGCCACAGGGCATATTTCTCAGTTCTCATCTGATTTGACCTTCCTTTGGAATTTGACATGGACCTTGGCTGCCTCCTCGTAGCATTACCTTCTTGGGCCCCGGTGATGTTTCTTCTCCCCTGGGTGTCCCCTGTCACTGTCCTTTGGGGGTTCTTCTCTGCTGCTTAGCTGTGAATGTAGGTATGGTCCAGCAAGTGACCTCTGTTCTCCTGTCACTGATTTCCAAGCTTGGCTGTAACTCGTCTCTCTCTGTCTTCAGGGCAGCCATGTTCCAGCTGCCCCTGGATTTTCCATGGGATTGCCTGCAAATATCAGAGTGTCCCACACATGCATTGACTTTCTCCTGAAACCTCTTCCTTTTTCCATATTCCCACTCTTGGGCATGGTGTCACCTCCTGTCAAGTTAAATGCACTAAAGACTCAAGTCAACTTCTTCACCCCAGTGTGTGTAACACCAAGCCCTTTTCCTTACTCTAAGGTTGGTATTTTTCTTCAAGCTGAGCTGATTCTACTGTCCCTCAGAGACAGTCTGTACCTTTCCTCGTGCAGACAGATTCCCCAGGACTCTTGACCTACTCCATTAGTGTAATAAGTCTTGTTTACCTGTTTTTCTCGCCCTTGATGGATGGAACTCAGCCATCTCCAAGCAGAGTAGTACCTTGGAACTATGTAGTCTGGTGGAAGTGTGTGAATACTATTCCGTGGCTGATGGGTGTGCTACTTTTTACGTTCAGAGTTGGGGCTGGGATATCAGTCTGTGGACTTCCTGCTTCTGAGAACCCTGTTTCAGTGATGCCTTTAAGTTGGTCTGAGAGTTATGAAGGTGATAGAGGGCAAGAAGCAGTTTTGGTTCCGTGGGAAGAATACAGACTTCCAGAACACTGCTCTAAGGATCAGGTAAGACTCATGCATCAGGAGCTCCCAATGAGAAGCAGGTTCTCAGTCGGAATAGGTTTTGGGCAGCTCCCCACTGCCAGGGATGGACAAAATGCTTGCATGCAGCAACTGAGAGAAATGGTCTTTGGCTAAATGGCAATTGACCGGAGTCACAGTCCTCGTGTATTTCCTCACTCCTCCAATGTAAGTATGAAGGTCATCTCAGAGTTGGAGCTCAGGTGAAGGCAGTGGCTGTGCTTCATGTTCTGCAATGTCAGTTGAAAGACTTCAGTCTTAAGTTGACTCTCCCTCACTTCCAGAACTAGTGGGAAGGAATTGGGAAGGGGTGACATCACTGACGGCCTTCTAATGACCATTTCCTACTTTTGCAGTTGGGGTGAGGTACCTGACTTCCCTATTTCTCAAACTTCCCCAGGACAAGAAAGTTCTGTATTCAAAATGGGTAGAGTCCCAGACAGCTTATTAAAAAGCAGAGACATTACTTTGCCGAAAAAGTTCTGTCTAGTCAAAGCTATGGTTTTTCCACTTGTCATGGATGGATGTGAGAGTTGGACTGTAAAAAAAGGCTGACTGTTGAAGAAGTTATTGATGCTTATGAACTGGGTGTTGGAGAAGACTCTTAAGAGTCCTTTGGCCCACAAGGAGATCAAACCAATCAGTCCTAAAGTAAATCAACCCTGAATATTCATTGGAAAGACTGATGCTGAAGCTGAAGTTCCAATACTTTGGCCACCTGATGTGAAGAGCTGACTCATTGGAAAAGACCCTGATGCTGGAAAAGATTGAAGGTGGGAGGAGAAGGGGAAGACAGAGGATGAGAGGGTTGGATGGCATCACTGACTCAGTGGAGATGAATTTGAGCAAGCTCTGGGTGATCGTGAAGAACAGGGAAGCCTGGCGTGCTACAGTCCCTGAGGTGGCAAAGAGTCAGACATGACTGAGCGACTGAACAACAGCAAAGGGTCCCAGAAACCAGCCGTTGCCCTAGGCTTGTCCTTACTGGGAGGGCTCAGAGACTCAACTGTAAGCTAAGATAAATACGTAAAAAGACATAAGGCAACCTTGTTGAAGTAGGTATGTTTGCTCCCAGACAGATAGACATATTTTATATGCAGATAAAATTAAACAACACATAATTACACTGATGTTAGTCTCTCCTCTTCCTGCAGCTAAATATGTCACATGATTTTTGCTAATCACCCCAACTACAAATTTCAATAACATCTCATTTGGTTTTTCTGCTATCTTATGAAAAAACTTGAAATCTGGTTACAGCCTATATGAATAATTGATATAAGAATGATAGCACTGTTTCATCTGTGTATTCCACATGTACATTTTCTGTGAGATTTTTTAGCATTACACTAGTAGGAGCACAGGGCCACAGATAAAGGCGCTGCACTTTGCTTTGAGAGGAAAGAATGAGCCCCTGTGGAGTCGTTGGAAATATAACAGTTCTAAACCAAAGTTTGAAGTGACTGTGCAATGCGGGATTTTATTTTTCTGCTCCTTAAAGTCTATTTTTAAAGTTTATCTTGTCTTGTAACTATATACCTGCATATTGGAGATAAGAATGGAAGAGGGGCAGCTGTCGATAAATTTATGACTGTGTTTACATAAGCTTTAGTCTTCTGATTACTGAGGTATGTCAAAGAAGTCATGCCTGAAATGTCTTGCAACATCTTTCCCCATGCCAACCCCAATACTGGGTGTAAGCTTAGGTCAGATTACCTCTTATGTATTGTCGGAGATTATTTTGAAGATGTAATGAGTTATTTCTTACAAAATATTTAGAATAGTGTCATAGAAAACCCTAAATAGTGCTTGCCATCTTATTGTTAATATTGTTGTTTATTTTTAACAAAATTGTATTTAAATTTTACTTTTAATTTAAAACTCAGAATTCCTCTGTTGATTGGATTTTGGGTTTTTTTTTTTTTAGTTGAAGTTTTCTTTTGAGATTCTTTGTTTACTTTTATAGGGTTAGGCTACAAAACAAACTAATAATATATATTACCAATAATATACTTAAAAATTTTTAAATTGAAGCATAGTTGATTTACAATGTTGTGTTTCTGGTATACAGCAAAGTGATTCAGTTATACATATATTCTTTTTTCATATTCTTTTTCACTATAGGTTATTATAAGGTATTGAATATAGTTCCCTGTGCTATACAGTAGGATCTTGTTGTTCATCTATTTTATATACAGTCATTATTAGGTTTTTTAAATTACAAATTTCAACAAAGTCTCATCTTATCTTTCTACTATCTTATTAAAAAATGAATGGTCATCTGGTTACTTCCTGTGTGAATAATTGGTGTAAGTGACAACACTGTTTCATTTATGTTTTCAACATACATGTTTTCTGTGATACTATTACTTTTAACATTGCTGTGTTATGTTTCATTATGGAACACTTCCGCACAATCAAATAACTGTGCCTTTGTTTTTCATAATTTCTTCTAATTCTTAGACCTTCAAATGCTATATTTCCTCCAAAGCTTAGATTAAAATGCCTATCCTTTCCCTTAGCTTTTAAATATTTGAAATGTTTAATATAAATCATTTTTCAGTTCCCATATTTTTCTTGTATAATTCTTGTCCCTTTGTGAGTTGTACTGTAGCAAGAGGAAGCTTATCTTGCCCCTGGGAAAACAAGCTTATAAAGTGTCCATCATTTACCTGCCGAGTAAGAATGTAAACTGCATTAAACTCAGATCTCTGTCTCTAAAGCCCAGACTCTTAACCAACATAATAACATGTCATAACAGTTGCTCTTAAAATTGAGTATATGGCATGGAAAATGGCTTTAAGTTAATTTTTCTCTATATTACACCTGGTGATCCCAGTTCATTTTCTTAAGTGTTTGATAAGCTCCTAATATGTTAAGTGTTTGATAAGCTTCCACGCAGTGTTAGGTAGAAGTTCAACAGGGATAAATATAAATAGTGTTCCTTCTTGAAGAGCTTATAACTTCTTGTTCATAGAATTTTTATGGTGTTTTTACTGATTAAGTTTTCTGTTTAATCGTCTCTCTTCTGGTTTATGAGACCATAATATTATTATCACACTGTAATACTGTTAAAATATGAAAAGAAATTTTAACATTTTTGCCCAGTTCTGCCAGATGAATCTCAATTATTTGCCATGATATTCCTTGAGCTTTGGTATTGATTTAAAACTGCACAGCCTATCAATTAGAATACATTTTAATCTCTACTATGGTTAGTTTTCTCTAACTACTCTTGAGCATGGTTAAATCCTTCATTGTTAGTGTCTGACAGCTTCTCACATTAATGAATAATTACCAAGTACCAGAGGTTTTTCTTCGTCTTTCCTCAAAGGTTCACACTCGATCTCTGGAATGAATATATGCTTTCCTCATATTCATAACGCGAGGATCTAAGGCACCACATGCCCTACAGATGTGGTCGTTCCAGGCCAGAGCCGTCCTGGCTGGCTTTAGGTTTCTTTCAGACTTTCTTATAAAGACCTCAAATAGGCAGTAACAAGTTATCCCTTCATCTGCTCCTGTGATAACCAAGATTCCTTATTGACATGGAAATCTGGTGAGACCAGTGATGAACTGATTGCTGGACATTCATTTCTGTCTATCCCTTGGTGGTCCTGACAACGTCAGGATGTTGTACTTCTCGAGAGATTTATTCAGTAAACGCTGTATCCCGAAAGCCCCTTGTCTTCAAGCCACTTACATTGGGAACCATCTCTTGTCATTTACTGACATGGAGAAGGGCTTCCCTGGTGGCTCAGATGGTGGCTCATTAATGAGATGGAAAAAGGTGGTATTCCTGCAGGGGTGGTTCTGATTATGAAGCCCTCAAGCAGAGAGTGCTCAGGAGAGGTTGAGCCGTATGGAAAAACGTGGGAAGTTGGGGGTGTTTGAACAAAATTGGAGCCTCCTTGGGTATGTTGTAAAGAAAACTACAGATTTGGCTGGCCAGGGAGTGAGGCAGATATATGGTGCCTTTTAATTGGGAAGCTGGGTCATGACTATGCCCTTTTGTTCCAGGCTCCTAAAAATCAAGGTATCTTTCATGATGGTCACAAATATACCAGCAGCATGGATATATAAGTATATGGTACTGAGTGGGGAGAATATTCTTCAGAGAACTTTTGTGCTTGGGCACATCCATGCTGGTGTCTTGGAATTAAGTATAAAGCCAAGATGCCCTCGACTGGAATTGTGACTCGTTGCCTTCTGTGGGAAAATGTCACACGGAGTTGCGGGCAGACACTGGCAGGTCAGACAGTTTGCCCTTTCCCTCCTTAAGTGGCTGGTACATTTGTGTCCCCAGGAGCAAGAGTTCCTGTAGGATATGCAGTGGCTTTTGAAGTTGAGTTTCCTGTAATAGGAAGAGTGTTTTTTGTATTTGGAGACAAACGGAACTGAATATTATTTTCCTTTTAGGAGTTGTCTAATAGTCATTTTTTGAAATTTTGAATTAGGAGTCATATAACAACCCAGGTTCCATCCCTGGGTCAGGAAGGTCCCCCTGGAGAAGGGAATGGCTACCCACGTCAATATTCTTGCCTGAAGAAGTCTATAGACAAGTCTATACACAAGTCTATAGACAAAGTAGCCTCGAAGACCACAATCCATGGGGTCACAAGGAATAGACACAACTGAGTGACTAACAGACACAACTCTCATAAACATAACTAACAACTTTACAGAGAGTTTGACATATTAACCATTTAAACAATTATAGTGACGGGAACTTTAGCAGACTTTCTGAGTTCATACAAATAGATAATTTTACCATGTCAAGTGTTGGCTTTGACGTTTTCTTTTGAGGGATAAAGTGCATTAAATTTAAATTTTAAATCCTATCTTTTAAACAATATTTTGAAATGTTGCTTTATTTTGGGACACATATAAGATATGTGATCGGTACTTCATGTAGCTCCTTTAAGAGCTAATAGTTTTAATGAAAATGTCAATCAGTTAATCTTTATGACTGTTGAAGACTATTGCTACTATATCTTTTAAATTAATTTTTGAGTAATAATTATTGTAGAAATATAGAAAAAATTTTAAAGCAAAAAATAAAAAATCACCCAGCATCCTACTACCCATGAATAATCCCTGTATCACCTGTCTTGTCCTTTTCTGTGTTGTGTGTGTGCACAGATATGTGCATTCCTGCATGTGTGCATGGGTATGTATGTGTTTTTAATTAAATTGAGAATAACAGACTGATACAGTTTTATGTTCACCTTTTTTCACCCTGTCAACAGCTGACAGTTTGGGGTGTGTGTTCCCTGAGCTATTTTTATGCAACAATGTGAAGCGTAAAGAAAGCTTTAAGAAAACAAATTAGAGACAAGATTGGGCTTTTGTTACTCAGAGATATGTGGTAATAGCTCCTTATCCTGTGAGTATGTATACATCCTGGTTCTTTTAAATGTTTGCACCATGTTCCATACAAAATTTCAGTTTTATCAAGTTTTCCCTATTATAAATAATGCTAGGGCAAGCCTCCTTTTACATAAATACATGTAGAGTCTTGTAGGATAGATTCCTAGAAGTAGAATTACTGGGTTAAAGGTCATGCACACTTACGTTTTCCCAGTTCAGTTCAGTTCAGTCACTCAGTTGTGCCCGACTCTTTGTGACCCCATGAATCGCAGCACTCCAGGCCTCCCTGTCCATCACCAACTCCCGGAGTTCACTCAGATTCATGTCCATCAAGTCAGTGATGCCATTCAGCCATCTCATCCTCTGTCGTCCCCTTCTCCTCCTGCCCCCAGTCCCTCCCAGCAACAAAGTCTTTTCCAATGAGTCAACTCTTCACATGAGGTGGCCAAAGTACTGGAGTTTCAGCTTTAGCATCATTCCTTCCAAAGAGCACCCAGGGCTGATCTCCTTCAGAATGGACTGGTTGGATCTCCTTGCAGTCCAAGGGACTCTCAAGAGTCTTCTCCAACACCACAGTTCAAAAGCATCAATTCTTCGGTGCTCAGCCTTCTTCACAGTCCCAACTCTC
>SJYV01014732.1:6323-32051 GCA_006410875.1 Neotragus pygmaeus
GGGGGGGGGGGTACCCAGGAGGGTGTCGTCACCTTGGTAGGTGTGAAGAGCAGACTGGGGGGGTTGCCAGTTCCGGTCGGGGTGGATGAATGTGGGGCCTGACCGCAGCCCAACACAGCCTGGCCTGAAAGGGCAGACAGATAACAAGTCCTTCCCACCCCTGGCCCCAGAGAGGGAGGGGTTTCCTGACAGGAAATTGACCTCCTCTAACCCCCCCCCCTCAGATCCAAGTTCTTGGCAGTCCTGGCTGAAGGAGCCTCAACACAGGACGGCAGCTGGGACAGAGAGACCCCGACTAGGAGGTGAGTGTGCAGGAGACGGGCGCTGGCCCATACCTGGGGAGAGCGTGTCCCCTGGAGCCAGGAGAGGCTGGGGGCAAAGAGAAACTCTAGGGCCTGACCTGGTGGGGGGTGGGGTGTCAGCCAGCAAGAGGCTGTGGGGAGGAGAGGGGGAGCAGGAGGAGGAGGGTGCAGGGCACGCCGTGGGGACTCTGCCGACCCAGGCTGCCGGGGAGCCACGGAGAGCTTGGAAGCACCAAGGGAGCGGAAAGACATGGTGTCACTGGGTCGGTGTCATTGGGTCAGAAGTGCTCCGAGTTCAGGTGGGAAGGCTGAGGCCAGAGGGGGATGGGCGGTCTGCTCCGTCCCCAAGGGATGGGGTCCCAGAGATGGGAGCAGTGACCAGGGCTGGGATGGAGATAGCGCAGGAGGCAGGATGAGGCTGGGATTGAAGATGTAGGTGAACCTGGGACAGGCCGGGCTGGTGACGGAGTTGTTTGCGGGCAGGGAATGGACTGGGGTTGAGTAGGACACAGCTGGTCACGGCAGTTCCCTGATCACAGGCATGGGACTGGAGGTGATAACTTCTGCAAACAGCCCGGCCGGCCTGCAAAAGGTTCGGGGCACTGGGGAAAGGCTGGTAGCAAGGAAGAGGAGGAGGAGCCCAAAGAGGGAAGCTCTGGGGGCCAAGACATCCTGCGGGTGGCACAGAGGCTGGGGGCCTTGAGGAATCCCTCGGAAGTGAGTCAGGGGCCGGCAACCGGAGGCCGAGGCCGATGGGGTCTGGAGGGGGCAGGATGTTGGAGTCAGGTTGCAGAGGTAGGTGCTGGAGCCGGGAAGGGGAAAGACCTCGGGGTTGGTTTTGGGAAAATGTTGCAGACAGGTCTGAGGATGTTGGGAATGATCTGTGGGGGAGGGGGTCCCAGTTTAGGGGTGGATGTGGGAGCTGGCGTAGGAATGTCAAATCTTGTTGGGTGAAAAAAGATCTAGTTTGAGTGGTGTTGACTTCTGCTGGGAGGGAAATCAAAGGCCCCTGTTTTGAGGGGGAGGGGGAGTTTTTTGCGGCGGGGAGGAATGATGGAGCCAGTTCTAGCCATTTTGGAGATGAGGCCTGTGGAGCCCAGCTTGGAAGATGAAAGAGAATCAGTATGTGGGGTGTGTGCATGCATGTGTGTGTGTGTGTGTGTGTGTGTGTGTATAGAGGGGCTGGCACCAATTGCTCGTAGCCACAGGGGTTCCAGGCAAGGGTTGCCATGGTGACTGCCTCCCCAGGGGGATTGGGGACTATGGAGACTACAGAGAGGCTAGGATGGTGTTTTGAGAAACAGGAGGCTTGAGAGACAACGGCTAAGGTCTGGAGGCTGAAGTCAGGGAGGAAAGAAGTGGGGTCACCACCAGCAAAGGAGAGGCTTGTGCCCACAGCCCAGCCAACTCAGGGCCCCTTCAGCATCGGCTTCCTCCCAGTGCCCCCATGCCCCCCACACCCAGTGCCCCATCCCCTGTCCCCGGCCTGCTCCGACCCTGTCCTGGTTGCAAGCAACCCATGTGTCTGGCCAGAGGAGGATGTGGGAACCTCTGATACTTCACACAGTTTGTCATAGTTGCACAGTGGAATACGGTGGGCAGCACTAATTTAGAGCCACAGAGACAGGTGTGGACAAATCTCACATGTAAGATGTGAGGAAAGAAGTCAGCAAGTTGCAGGGACATGTAAGATAGTGTTTATAGAGAGCTTGAAACCACACAAAACAATGTGATATTTCTGGGTACTAGTCTGGGTAGGCAAAGGGACGGCTTTCCTGGGAGAGGGCTAGAGCGATCGGGATCAGGGGTGTGGGAGGCTTCAGTGCCTTTGCAATGCTTGAGTCTTAGTTCCCTGACCTGTGTCTAACCTGTGCCCTTGGTGGGGAAAGCGCAGAGTCCTAACCACTGGTACATGCTAAAGCACTTCAGTCGTGTCCAACCCTTTGGGGTCCTATGGACTGTAGCCTGTTAGGCTCCTAGATCCATGGGATTCTCCAGGCATAATACTGGAGTGGGTTGCCATGCCCTCCTCAGGGGGATCTTCCCAACCCAGGGATCAAACCTGCATCACTCACATCGCCTGCGTTCTCAAGCGGGTTCTTTACCACTAGCGCCACCTGGGAAGCCCCCTAACCACCGGACCACCAGGGAATGCTCTGCAATGCTTATTTCCTTAGAAAACAAAAAGTGAACCCAAGAGAGTTTATATTTGCATTAGATGCAGCTAGGATCGTAAGCACAAGGGTGTTTAGTAAATGTGTTTTCTATACTTTTCTGAATGTTTGGACTATTTCATTGTTTTCAAAAGTGCCCTTCCGGAACTTCCCCAATGGTTCAGCGGTTAAGACTCTGCCTTCCAATGCAGGTGGTGTGGGTTCAATCCTTGGTTGGGGAACTGAGGTCCCACACATGGCCAAAAGTTAAAACAAAGGAAAAAGAGCCCTTCACGGCTCCTTGGTGTCCTCGGGAGAAAGCTCAGGCCTTTCCTTAAGACTTTTGAGGCCCTACCTAGCCTGCTTCTTGCTGACTTTTGCTTCTCCGCTTTGACTTATCATTCTTCCTCCCCTACAAGAAATGAAGTCCTTGCCCCCTTCCTTCATTTCCTGTTTGGCCTCCATTCATTCCCAGAGTGCCTGCTCTGGGAGATGAGGACACAATGGTGACCCAGACAGTCCTGACTCAGCCCTCTCGGGACTCACAGACCCAACCCCAGACAGCAATGACCCAGAGTGGGAATATCAACGAGGGGAGCACCTGATTCAGCCTGGGTATCCTGGAGAGCTTCCTGGAGGTGGCAACATCTGAGCTGGGCCTCAAAGCCTGAATGGAGTATAGAGAACAGAGTTCCATGTAGAAGCAGATGTTGAAGCCCAGAGGAGCCTGGAGGAAGAAGGAGGAAAATGTGGGATAATGCCGATGAGGGATACAGCTGGCCAGCCTGAATTTTGTCCTGAGGGCACTGGGGAGCCATGGAGGGTTAAGAGAAGGGGAGGGGCAGGTTCGAGCCCTAACAAGGTCCTCAAAGGTGCACTGGAGGACTAGAGGCTGGAGATCAGGGAGGAGGCTGAAGTAGAGAAGCAGGAGGGGGCTTGGACTAGGGTAGGAGCCATCAAGAGGGGGAGACAGGGATGTAGGAGATGGAATGGGCCAGACTCTGGAAGCTTCCAGCCCCACAGGGGTAGAGACTGGGTCTGCCTCGGCCACTACTGTGTCCTCAGTGCCTGCACAGGGCTGGACTGATACAAATACCTAGTGTGTGTGTGTGTGTGTGTGTGTGTGTGTGTGTGTGTGTGTACATATGTGCATGGTAAAATCTATACAACATTAAATTTACCATATTAGCCATTTTATTTATTTTATTTTTTAAAATATTTATTTATTTGGCTGCACTGGGTGTTAATTGCAGCATGCAGGATCTTTAGCTGTAGTGTGTGAACTCTTAGTTGTGGCATATGGGATCCAGTTCCCTGACCGGGAGTTGAACCCAGGTCCCCTGCGTTGCGAATGTGGAGTCTTAGCCACTGGACCACCAGGGAAGTCCCCATGTTAGCCATTTTAAAGTGTACAGTTCAGTGGTATCTCATGTATTCACAAGGGTGCTCAAACATCACCACAAATTCCAGAACATCTCCATCCCTCTAAGAGGAAACCCTGTTCCCATTAAGTGCTCAGGCCCCAGTCCCTTTCTCCCAGTCACTGACAACCACTAATCTTTCTGTCTCTATGGATTTGCTTGTTCTGGATCTTTTCCAGTAAGAGTTTTCTGGAGGAATGAATGGGGTAGAGGTGACAGGAGTGCTGACTGGATGGGGAGGAGACGAAGGTGCCCAAGAGTGTGAACAAGATGCCTGGGTAGATGGTGGGGTGCGGTCTGTGTCCCCATGTAGGAGGGGACCTTCCCCTCTCAGCCTGTTTTCTCCTGGAATAGGAGGGTCCCAGGGCAGGAGTGAGGTAGGGGAAGGGTCTGAACGCCAGTGCTCCAGGGAAAGAGCCCAGGATCTAGAATCACACAGGCCTGGGTCTGGAGCCCAGCTTTGTCCCTGAATCACCATGGGACGTTAGGCCTTTATGAACCTCAGTTTCCTCATCTGCAAAATGGGCATAGTGACAGTGCTCAGCACAGGAGGCTGTGCAGATTCTGGGGGTGTGTAAGTGCTTGGCACACATGCTTCAAAGTGCTGGGGACACAAAGGCTCTGTCGTCAGTGCCACCCACCACCAACAATACCGATGGGCCATTTCCACCCTTCCCGCCCCCAGGCCCTCTCCGGTCAAAATGCCCATCCTCAAGAGTCTAGGGGTGGCAGACTCTAAGGTGCCCCGGGCAGGGACACTGCCTCTGAGGTCCTCTCGGAACCCCTTTGAGGAAGTCTCAGGACTGGAAGAAGAGGAGGCTGCGGAGCTGGGGGCTCTGCCCAATGGAACGTCATGTCGTCGCCGAGCCACCCTGGAGAAGCTGGCAGGCCTGTCCCCCTTCCGGCTGGGCAAAACCCCCAGCCGGCAGGCGGGCAGCCCCAGGGATGGGCAGCCTCGCTCTTTCCTGGGCCGGGTGCTGTTGCCAGGGATTCGCAGGAGCTCAGCAGACTTCAGCCTCCTGGCCAGGCTTCAGGGGAGCCGAGCCCAGGGCGACGAGGAGGCGGCCGGAGAGGCTGCGCGGAGACTGGCCTTCCTGAGACTGGGGCGTGGGCCCAAGCCCCTGCGGGCATCACTGGCTGAGAGGGTGGTGCCCGCAGGTGAGGCGGCTCCCGAGCCCCCGCCCAAGGTCCCAGAGCCCCCAAAGGTGAAAGAGCCCTTGTCAGGTGAGTTGGGAAGGGCTCAGACCTGAGAGAATCAGTGTCTCTACCTGAGACATCATTGCCATTCACATCTCCAGTTTCCATCTGCCACCTCCATGGACAGGGCCAGCCCGTCCCTCCTGCGGTCCTAATCTCCATCATCAAGCTCCAGCTTCAGCCCATCTCCACCCCCAGCCCCAATCTGTCCCTTTCTCCACCTGCCACCTTCAACCTTGCCCCGTGGTCCAACGACAATCAAATCACCCACTCTGATCTCATCTCCTCCAACGCCCTCCCTGTCTCCAGTATCAATCCTCTTTCCCTAACTCCCCTCAAATTCAGCCTCAATCCCATCTCCTTTCAAAGTATCCACATTTGACCTTGACCTTAAACCCTTCCCTAACCTCCACAGTCCACCCCATTCCCATCCTTAGCCCTAATTCTGGCCCCGAACTCCAACCCCCACCTCAACCTCCTACCCCCACCTCAACCTCCTCCTTCATCATCAATCTCTTCTCTTCTTCCCTCCCACTCTGAACCCCAACCCTAACTCCACCCCAATCCTAAATCCCCAGCCCCAGCCTCCACGTTCAGCTTCATCCCTACTTCCACTTGTACCCAAGTTTCATCTTCAAGCTCACCCCCATGCCTGATGTCTCCCTCCATCTTCCGGCTACATCCCTCCACACCCATCACCACCTGGGTTAGTTTTCTGTTAGTGCACAAACTGGCTGACTTAAGACCACAGATGTTTATTCTCTTGCAGTTGAAGAGGTCTGAAATCGAGGGGTTGGCAGGGCCATGCCCACTCTGAGGCCAGCCTGGCCTCTGCCACCTTCTGGCACTCCGCTGGGCGTTTCCAGCTTTGTAGCTGCATCCCTCCTGCCTTCCATCCACCTGTGCCCTTCTCTATCTTCTCTATCTATCTCATCTTCTCTGTGCCTGTTGGTCTTGGTGTCCAAATGTCCCTTCTTACAAAGACGACAGTCACAAGGATCAGGGCCCACCCTGTCATCCCCTTTTAACTTGACGACCTCTGCAAATGACTTATTTCCAAATAAGATCCCATTCTGAGGTATTAAGGGTTAGGGCTTCACATATCTTTTTTTTTTTTTTTTTTGAGGGTGCAGGGGACAAACACAATTCAACTCACAACACCACTTTCGCTGCATCTTCAACCCCAGCTACACCCCAAATCCCAGTGTCTTCCTTGGTGCCTTTCTGGTTTCCAGTCACACTTATTCCATCCCCATCATCCGTCTCCACCCTGAGACACATCCACAGGCTTATTCTCAACCCCTCCCTTTTTCCAAATGCCATCTTTAACCTGAGAGCTATGCCCAACACCATGATGACTGCCAGGCGGCCCAGGCCCTTGCCGTGGCCTGGTCCTCTCCTCTTATCCCCGCTCAATCCCGTCCCTGTCTGCATCTCGTTCCCCTCTTCCATCTCACTCCCACCCCCCAATCCCAGGTCTATCTCAGTGTCCCCCTTCAACCCCACTCACCTCCCCAACTTCCTGGCTCAGGAAGTCGCATTCCCAGCCCCCCCCCTCCCCGCTTTCAACCTTAACCCAAACTCATCCTCTCAGTCCCAATCCTCACCACCCACTTCCAGCCTCCAACTTCAACTCTCCGCATTCCTAACCCCAGCTCACCTCCAGGCTTCTTCAGACTCACCTCCTTCTTTCCATCCTCACCATCGCCTCAACTCATCCCCAGCCCCATCCTTACCCCAAGCCCAGACACCATCCTCAACTCCTTCCCCACCTCCCTCTTCAGACTGCAGCACCACCCTNCTGCTAAGTCACTTCAGTCGTGTCCGACTCTGTGCGACTCCATAGATGGCAGCCCACCTGGCTCCCCCGTCCCTGGGATTCTCCAGGCAAGAACACTGGAGTGGGTTGCCATTTCCTTCTCCAGTGCATGAAAGTGAAAAGTGAAAGTGAAGTTGCTCAGTCATGTCTGACTCTTAGCGACCCCATGGACTGCAGCCTACCAGGCTCCTCCATCCATGGGATTTTCCAGGCAAGAATACTGGAGTGGGGTGCCATTGCCTTCTCCACAAAGTTTCTCTGGGGGTCCCAAATTGTATGCTCGAGTAAGATACACCAATACACTAATGCCAGACTCGAGAAAGTGAAAGTGAAGTCGCTCAGTCGTGTCCGACTCTGCGAGCCCATGGACTGTAGCTTACCAGGTTCCTCTGTCCATGGGATTTTCCAGGCAATAGTACTGGAGTGGATTGCCATTTCCTTCTCCAGAGGATCTTCCCGACCCAGGGATCGAACCCAGATCTCCCGCATTGTAGATAGACGCTTTACCGTCTGAGCCACCAGGGAAGTCCAATGCCAAACTCAAGAAGCCTACATGTATTGGCAATTTTACCTTCAAAATGTCCTTATCCTAAAACTCTACACGAAGCATTTCTTAGGACCAAAATGTCTTCTTTTGGTGCAAATGCTCAATAACAGTGTTGATCACTCATTTTGAACTTTTTGTATTATTCTCAGGGGCAATGAGTGAATGTTTTGTTCCATTTTCATCAGAAACATCCTTATATTTTCTCCAGATAAATGGAGAAATTATAGACTCTAACAGTCAAATTCATTATTTCTTTTTCATATCAAGTCCCCAGTCAGAACAGATCAAGTAACATACTCTACAGGAATACTGGATAGGAAACAAGTAAATAAAATGCAGTAGGGCAAAGACCTGTAGAAAAGGTTCAGGGTTCAAATGTCAGAGTCACTTAAGGAAAACTCTGATGGGAGAAATACTAGACTTTCCCAAGAAAATAATATGCAAGTGAGACCCAAAAGGGTATGCAGAAATTAGCCAGGAGGAAAGAGAACAGAAGGTTTTCCAGAAATAGAAAATTCCTAATAAAAAGGACTCAAGTATCTGAAGCGAAATATGGTGCGATGAGGGAATTCAGAAGAGTCAGTTTAGCTGGGCACCAGATTTCAGGGGAGAGCCTGGGAGGTCAGCAGGAGGTGAACCTGCACTGTAATTATAAAAGAAGATAGGAAAAAAGGGTGTACAGGCCATAGAGAACGTGGGGTCTAGGTGATGAAACCAGCAGGGAGGTGGGAGCTGGTGATGCCAGCACAGATGGGAACCAAAGGAAGAGAAAGTGGGCCACAGAAGACCAGGAAGACCTGTGACTGCAGACCTCTCAGGCAAACCAATTTGGTTTCGTCCAATAACAGCTTCTAAAGCTTTCCAACTAATTCTGTAGGTAATGGAGGAGAGGGAAAATTGAGAGATGGTGTAATTTTGAAACAACTTCATTGAGGTAACTGTGTATTAAAAAGTGTACAATCTGTTGTTTTAACATACGTGCACACCTAGGAACCCACCATCACAGTCAAGATAATGAACATTTCCTCCACCTCCACATGTTTACTCATTCCCATCTGTAATCTCTTCATCCTACAAGTTCCTCCCTTCTCTTAGCAACCACTGATGCTTTTTGTCAACCCTATAGATTGCTTTGAGGGGCTTCCCAGGTGGCCGCCTGCCAGTGCAGGAGACCTAAGATACCAGGTTTGATCCCTGGGTCGGGAGGATCCCCTGGCGGAGGGCATGGTGACCCACTCCAGTATTCTTGCCTGGAGAATCCCGTGGACAGAGGAGCCCGGCGGGCTACGGGCCATAGCGTCACACAGTCGGACATGACTGAGTGACTGAGCACGTAGATTGCTTTGCACTTCCTAGAACTTTGTGTAATAGTACATATATTTTTTGGCCTGGCTTCTTACACTCTTAATAATTATATAATTATATTGAGATATATGTTGTTTTCATTTAATCGCTCAGTTGTGTCCAACTCTTGCTACCCCATGGGCTCCTCTCTCCATGGAATTTCCCAGGCAAGAGGGCTGGAGTGGGTTGCCATTTCCTCCTCCAGGGAATCTTCCCAACCCAAGGATCAAATCTGCATCTCCTGGATTGGCAGGCATATTCTTTACCACTGAGCCACCAGGGAAGTATATGTTACTGGCATTATTAAGATTATCCATATTGTAACATGTCAATAGTTCATACCTCTTTATTCATCCCATTTATATCACAGTCTGTTATCCATTTACTTGTTGGTGGACATTTAGGTCAATCCCTGTTTGAGACTATTAAAAATAAAACTATGATGAAAATTCATATATAAATTTTTAGGAATATGTGCTTTAATATCTATTGAGTAAATACTTGTGAATGGAATAGCTGGTTGTATGGTAAACATTTTAACTTTTTAAGAAACTACCAAACTTTTTTCAGACATAGTTGTACTATTTTACATTGTCATCAGCAGCATATGAGATGCCAGTTCCTCTACATCTTTGTCAACACTTAGTATGGTCGATTAAATTTTAGCTATTCTAATCAGTGTGTAGCAGTACCCATTGTATTTTTAATTTGCACTTACCTAATAGCTAATGATGGTAAGCATCTTTTCATGTGCTTATTTTCCATCATTATATTTTCTCTGATAAAGCAGCCTTTCAAATATTTTGTCATTTTTTAATGGGATTGTTTAATTATTGACTTTTGAGTCATTTCTACATTCTACTTACATGTTCCTTATTAGATTTATAAAAATATTTTCTCTCACTGTATGGCTTATCTTTTTAGTTTTCTTAAGTGAAGTTTTCTTTAGTTTTCAGGGAGAAGCTGTTTTAAATCTGATGAGGTCCAGTCATTAATTTGTTCTTTCACTGTCGCTCATGCTTTGGTGTTACAGCTAAGAAATCTTTGACTAAGCCAAGGTGACAAACTTTTTCTCTACATTTTTTCTTTTAGAAATTTTATAGATTAAAGTTTTACATTTAGGTCTATTATCTATTTTGTGCTCATTGGTATGGATCAAAGTTTATTCGCTTATGGATATCAAATTATTTCAGCACCATTTGTTGAATAGGCTATTCTTCCTCAACTAAATTGCCTTTATATCTTTGTCAAAAAGCAGTTTTCTACACATGTGAGTGTCCAGGTGAACTTTCTATCTCATTTCATTGATCTATTGTCTATCTTATACCAAAACTATAGCATTTTGATTGACTTTATAGTAAGTCTTGAAGGCAGAAGTGTTTGTTATGCAAATTTGTTCTTTTATTAAAATATTTTACCTATTTTGATACTTTGCATTTTCATGTAAACTTTAGAGTCAATTATCAATTCTTCACCAAAAAAAAAAAAAAAGCTAGTGGAGATTTTCAGTGGGATTGTGTTGAATCCATAGATTAATTTGAGTGAAATTGACGTCCTCACCATATCGTTTCTCTTTACTCACGTAAAAGGTATATCATTCCATTTATTAAGATACTCTTTAAGTAATCAAGTAATATCTTAATGTCTTTGTGTGCTAATTCTAATGTGTCAATTGTAGCTTCATTTATTATGGACTGTGTTTTCCTGCTTGTTTACATGCCTGGTCATCTTTGTCTGGATGGCCGATACTGTGAATTTTAAGATAGTTTTGTATTTCTATAAATATTCTTCAGATTTTTTTTTCCTGGTATGCCGTTAATTTATTTAGAAATATTTTGATCCTTCTTTATCTTGAGTTTATGATTTGTTAGATGGGTTCTAGTTAGTTCTAGCTAGTTGCATGGCCTAAGATCAGTTTTTCCCCATTACTAGAGTTGTTCCAGTCTGGATGATGCAAACAGACACCATTCCATTATCCTTTTGGATGGCTGTTTCCTTTGGTAGCTTCCTCACATCCATGTGCTGATCCACACACAGATGAATACCCAAGGGGACCCTCCAGTGTTCTCTCTCAAAGCAGCTCTCCCTTCACTGGAACTCCATTCTGAGAACTCTGGCCTCTGTGTTCTCCCCAAACTTTCAGCTGCATCTTGATTCAAGAAGTCATCTGGTTTCCATATGGATTTCCCTTCCCAAGTTTCAGCCTTGTAACTCTCCAGGCAGCCAGCTCAGCCACCAGTAGGGCCACCTAACTGGGGATCATTTCTCAAGGGTCACTACCTTACGCTACTGGATATATTATGTCTTGAAAAACATTATTTTTAATTTTTTTTTCAAAATGGAGGATATATCTGGTCCCTGTTACTCCCTCTTGACCAAGAGCAGAAGTGTGAGAGCGTATGATTTGATTAAATCAGTAGATATGAATAAATTCATAGCCATAGAAGTAAGCTGTTAGAAAAAGTCAAGCCTGTGAAGGGAGCTTTATAACAATCCCGAATGGACAGGGAGGCCTGGCGTGCTGCGATTCATGGGGTTGCAAAGAGTTGGACCCGACTGAGCGACTGAACTGAAAGAGAAATCAACAGAACTAGAAAGTTTCAAAGGTCTTCATCCTTGTTCTTCCTTAACCTGCCTGCTCCTTTGGGCATAACTCAACACTCTCTTCTCCTCTTGGTTCTGATTTGAATTATAGTATTTTTTAAATTACAGTATTTGAATTAAGTATTTTTAAGAAGTAATGTTCAGTTAAACTCATGAAAAGTGTGAAACAGATTGATAAGAAAAATTGGAGGTTCAGAGTAAATGTCATTTCAGGAGACTTCTGACGCACTGTTGAAGAGCACAGGCTTGGGGTCTGAGGGACCCTCCACATTTACTCTTTTGCCTGAAAATGTTAGTTGTTCAGTCTTGTCCAGCTCTTTGCAACCCCAAGACCTGGAGCCCACCAGGCTCCTCTGTCCACAGGATTCTCCAGGCAAGAATACTGGAATGGGTAGCCATTCCCTTCTCCAAGGGATCTTCCCCACCCAGGGATAGAACCCAGGTCACCTGCATTACAGGCAGATTCTTTACCATATAAGCCACCAGAGAAACCCTTAAATTTACCCAAGTAACAAGTCAACCCCAGGTCTGACTTCTGGAAAGTTTAGGTAGCTCCAAGTTCCGTTATTTCCTAGCTCCGTGGCACTGTCAAGTTATTCAGCCTGTGTAAGTCCCTGGTACTTTCTCAGTACAGCAGGTATAATCATAGAGTTGTGAGAGCTACATGAAATACTGAAATTAAATGGCTAACACACTGCCAATCACACAGTAAATGCTCAACATAAAAAATATACTGTGTTCCTAAACTGGGGTGCATTCTACCAACTGTGCTCTCTTAAGATGAACTGAATCCAGTCATCCTCAGTAAGCACTTGTTTCAGTGGATCAGTAATGATCTCTGGTTGACTTGTATACTATTTTGATGTGTTTGTTGTTTAATCCCTCAAAAAATCTCAAATTTGTTGATCTATAAGACCCACTGCACTATCAGACCTTTCTCTCCACACATAGTTGCATCAGTGTAATTGTTTTCTGTTGTGCTTTTTTTGCATGCTGCTGTTTAAAATTTTAAATATATAGACCATTAAATGTACATTTGAAATAAGACATTCTTTCTATTGTTTTTTATTGAAGTATAGCTGATTTACAATGTTGTGTTAGTTAAAGGTGTATAGCACAGTGTTTCAGCTGTAGTTCTTTTTTGGATTCTTTTCCTTTATTGGTTATAGGTTATTTCCCTTATAGGTTATTGTGCGTATTTCCCTGTACTATACAGTAGGTCCTTGTTTTATATACAATGACATTCTTATTTTAATTGATTTGTTTAATTAATTCAGTGGTGATTAATTTCATTTAATTAGTCTCACAGTAGAAGCTTTGGTTAGATTTTTTTTTAATCTTTAAACTTTTTATTTATTTTGTTTTGGGCTATAGCCAATTAATAGTGTTGTGGCAGTTTCAGGTAAACAGTGAAGGGATTCAGTCATACGTATACACGTATTGATTCTTCCCCAGAACCTCTTTCATCCGGGTTGGTACATAACATTGAGTAGAGTTCCATGTGCTATACAATAAGCCATTGCTGGTTATCCACTTTGAATATAGCAGTGTGTACATGACCTTCCCAAACTCCCCAGTTATCCCTTCCCCACTGGCAACCGTAAGTTTGTTTTTCTAAGTCTGTGATTCATTTAATTAATTTAATTGTGATTAATTTGATTAGTCTCATGGTAGAAGCTTTGGTGGGATTTTGACCTATGTTAATATGTTTTATGATGAAACAGGTGCCTTGCTAAATTTTGGTCATGAGATTATAACATAACAGATGAACAGAATATACTTGAAACATCTTACAAGGGTAGTTCGTAGAGAATGAACTATAGTTGTAGAATTTAGAGGGTGGGGAATAATGAAAATGAAAAATAAAAATGTGAAATAGTCTACATAAACAGGGATCCTCTCATGGAAAGCTGTACGGCAGTCAGAAAATGCCAGAGGTTGATTTTCAATAATTGTTCCCCTTTGTTGTTTAATTAAAGTGCATTCTCAGTTTAAAGGTCACCGTGGGTTGAGTTTTTCTAGATAATGGTCAGTGAGACTGTGATTGGAAACAGCTATTGAACCTATCTATGGCTTCAAAGATCAGGGAAGAGAGGAGAAACCATGCTGATCCTGCTATTTGGTCATGGGGGGCATGAAGTGTATTTTACGTACAGCCAGTGAAGAGGATTCAGTTAACCAACAACAAAGATGAAGGATGTTGAAGCTGGAGAGTGATTGGTCAGGTTTAGATTTGCAACCTTTTGTTGTGGGAGACCACATTCTACAGTGCATTCTATGATGGCATTGGCTTTCCTCTCAGAAGGGGAGCGTCACGAAGCATGAAGAAGCTCTGATTCTTAACATTCAGGTGAGGTGTCGTACCAGCTGGAGAGCTGCTCACGGGGCCAAGTTTCAGATACTGCAGTAGGATTCACTCATGCACTGTTACTTAGGAACCAACAGACCATTTGATACTGAGCCACGTGAAGGAAGAGCTCAAGATCCCTTAAGATTCTGTGTAGTGCAGGTGATCCTGAGCTGCTCCCAAACCCACATTCATTCTGAGGTCAGGGTTGCTGCATCATGTACCCCTGAGTACTGCCTTCGTGCGTGCCATCAGGCGTTTGCTGTTTCAAGAAGGGAATGTGGGCTGGACGTGCTGCCTTTACTTACAGACATGCTATCCAGATGCGCAATTCTACCCACAAAACAGTAGCAGGTTGGGCAATCAGATGCTTATAATCGAGACCGACCAAGCATGCAAACAGGGCTTCCCTGATAGCTCAGTTGGTAAAGAATCCACCTGCAATGCAGGAGACCCCAGCTCAAGAAGGGATGGGCTCCCCACTCTAGTATCCTTGGGCATCCCTTGTGGCTCAACTGGTAAAGAATCCACCTGCAATATAGGAGACCTGGGTTCGATCCTTGGATTGGGAAGATCCCCTGGAGAAGAGAAAGGCTACCCACGCTGGTATTCTGGCCTGGAGAGTTCCATGGACTGTATGGAATGGGGTCCATGGGGTCAAAAATAGTAGGACATGGCTGAGCGACTTTAACTTTCAAGCATGCACATTTTGTTTTTTTAATGTAAAAATGACACACACACACACACACACACACACACACACAAATAGTGTCTTCACGTGCATAGCAGTAATAAGCTAAATTTAACACACATGTTCATATCTCTGTCTTGTGTATTTGAAATACTCTTTAAAATAAATAAAAATTTCATAGCGAAGTGTAACCACATACTTTGAAATACACTGGTTAGGCAATCTGTTCACAATAAAGTACAAGCTGTACTGGAACTAGAAAGGCCAATGGTATCTTTCAAAATGACCACTGAATATGTGTTATTATCAAATACCCTCTAGAACTTTGTGTAAGGAGTTAAGAATGCCCTGAGATTTAGGTGTGGTTTTTTTTTTTTTTTCATTGTTATATCCTTGAGAAAAGTGAAAGTTAAAAGAGTCAGTCATGTCTGACTCTTTGTGACCCCAGGGACTATACAGTCCACAGAATTCTCCAGGTCAGAATACTGGAGTGGGTAGCCTTTCCCTTCTCTAGAGGATCTTCCCAACCCAGGGATTGAACCCCGGTCTCCCGCATTGCAAGTGGATTCTTTACCAGCTGAGTCATAAGGGAAGCCCATTATATTCTTAGGTGTATTAAACTGAACATTTGGAATATTGAAATTTGCGGTGGTAACATGAATGGTCCACTCTACTTTTACATTTTCCTGAGGCTTTTAAATAAATTGCATGGGACTCAACACAGTTCTGTCTTTTATTCATTGAACTGAGTTTAGCTCAATAGGATAGAAACTTCCCAATAGCCTACTCAGATATTTAGGATGGGAAAAATAGATAACAACCCCTAAAATATACTGAGGATCAAAGGCCCTGAAGGATGTGGTATCTTCACCTTGGGGGGAAATGATGCCCTAAAAGTGCACACTATTTTACTTCTTCCCAGCCCTGTGTAGTCATTCTCACGGGACTGCCTCATGCTGCCCTCTTTCACGCTCTAGCCTTACAGTCATGTAGCTCTACCTCTTTTCTTATGGATGAGAGATACACAGGATGCTTCTGGATGACCTCTACAGATGTGAAGATAACCTACTTTAAAATACATCCATTAAAGGAAGTTCTGCAACCTCTATCCATCACCCATTCAAGTATGTCCTCCGAAAGGCATTTCTGATGAACTGTTTGTTTGAAATTGATCTCTCTCTGAGTTAAACCTTGTCTTTTCTTACTTTATCTTTTATAGAAGTAAAGGAATCTGGTCACTGTTTTCTATCTTGTTTTCCTAAACTTTTCACGGTTGGCTGTATCATTCCTGCTTTCCCTTCCAGAGACTAATCTCCTGTCTAGTTCTCTCCTGCCTCTCGTCTCCTCTCTAGCGGCCACATCTATGGAGAGATTTCACAGTTGCAGAAGAAGATCTCCTATTCTACAATCCCAAAATTGTTTTCAAAATTCCTTTCAAAGCAGTGAAAACTTTTCATTCCATGGAGTGTTGAGCCTCAAAATGCAGTACTTCTGAGTGTGGTACGCAGGTGAACTTACATTCAATTCCATGATGAGGTTTGGGCCCTTCCCTTTGGATTGGGGGAGGCCTTGAAGACCTAAGAGGGTGGTGAGCAGGTCTGCCAAGAAGTGGGCAAAGAGCAGGAAAGCATATAGTAGGGGGAAATAATTCCCTGTATCCCTGGACTGATCCTTATTAGATCAAAACAGTATCAGGACTGTTTCTTATTCTTTGTTTTAGAGACACGGCCCTGATTTCAGGTATTTGGACTTTGCAGCATGTTCCACCGCCACGTCCATGCTACCCTCTGACCTTCTCAATTCCTAATTTAATCAGCGAAGGCAGGGCCTTGCTTTCCAAACCCATCCTCCCTTGACAGAGGTCATAGCAGTCATTAGGTGGGACAGGGGGCTGGGGACACATTCAGAAGGCCACCTTGGCCTCTGATTAACCCAAGGGTTCTCAAACTTCACTGCCCATTAAAATCCTGGGGAGCGTTTTTCAAAGGCGCTGATGCCTGGTCCCACCCAAGGAGAACTGAAAGTGACTTCTAGGGGTCAGGCCAGGTCATCCGTGGGGTGGGAAAACTCCCAGGAGACTCTGATGCATAGTGACATTGACCTTGAGTGAGCGCAGGGTGCCCCCATTTCACAGAGCAGCGGTGCCATCTCACACTCAGAGCTCGTCTGCGCGAAATGTTTGCTAGGTTGCACTGAAGTCTGCAACTCTTTCCCTGATACTGGCCAACAGGGAGCCCCATAGCCATACGACACACCTGAGCCTGGGAAATGTAGCTTCTCTTTCTGAGAAGAATCCATCTGTGGGACACCAGCAAAGGGATTGGAAAGTTACACGTTCCTCTAGTTCTTAGCCAAAACCGAGGACTGGAATGGGATGGACATGACATGACTTAGGAATTTCTTATTTAAGGAGAGGAAATAAGACCATCCTTTTCTACAGGTAAAATTTTTCAAAGAAAAAAACAGTCCATGAAGACTTTTCTCAAATGGAGAAGGGCCAAGTTGGTTCACAGTGTGTAGCTGCCAATTATAAATGATATGCCTAATTGCCTTTGAAACAAGGGAGGGCATTTATGTTACGTACATTTACCCCAATTAAACATAAAATAGGGCCAAATTATGTGCAGTGCATCTCATTAGTATCTCACTGTTCTGATCTTTCTGAAGTCAGACTCATGATACCGTTGATTTGCTCTGATCATGGTTACTCCATAATTCATCCTCAAAAGCTTTTTTGTTGTTGAAACTTTAATCCAGTGTTATAAACTATGGTTACGCAATGAATAAGGTGGTAGACAGAGAATATCAAAAGCCCTCTGTAATCTTTATTGCATTTTATTAAAAGCAAAGAGATTTTCTCTATCTCGGAGTGATATTCAGATACACTCTGATTCTAAGCACTATGTTGTAGAGAACGCTCAAGGTAGCACCATTGGGTCTGGACATTTTCTCTCCCTTTTCTTTTCTGTCTTTTGAGGGTGTCCTTTACAGACATGCAAGGATTTGTACAAGGATTTCTAGGCTTCTCTATCAGCTGTTAGTGCCTGTAGCTAATCTAACTGTGATACATGGTAAATATTTTCCCTTACAGAAGGGCTTAGAGCTATTTCTGCGAATTGATTGAGCACATTAGGCTAATATTTATCCATTTGAAACCTTGGGAATTGGCTGTACACCATTTAATTTAATATCTATGCACCAATTATAAGAAGTAATTAGATATAAGTATTTCCAAAAAATTAAGTCTGGGGTAGAAAGCCTATCATAAGTGGTTCAGTGATGATTAACTTAAGGAAAGCATGAGTTGTTCATAATACTTATTAATTTTAAAAGACATGTGTTTTTGCCAATATTGGAAATAAATGGGAGGGTTTATAAGACTTCATTTCCAGTTTATTTTGAAGGCTAGAGCTATAGCCTCCAGAATTCCTATTGTTGATCATAATTCAGTGTAACTTTTACCAAAGATGGAGAATTTTGAGTATGTTTTTCCCCTGAGAATTTGTATACAAAAAGGTGCTGAAAACTTGCTATTTTTGTTATTTGGTCAGCCTATATTAAACTTTCACCTGGAAGAGTGACTAAGTGACTTATATTATTTTCCCCTTAAAAATGAAACCTCTTCAGATAAAATATCTCCTCTCTATTAGAAATGGAGGAACAAATAAGCCATCATTGGTTTAGATAATGAAGAAGAGAAAAAAGAAATCTATCTTTTAAAAAAAATGATGTTGATATTGTTCTGTGAGGACACATTTAAAATGATATTATAATTGATTTTCAAAAATCCTTAAAAATCCTTAGGACTGGTTTTCATTCTGTTTTTCTTTTGTTGTTGTTCTTCTTTAAATCATCTTTATATGTTGATATTTATGTGTTTTTCAAATTCTAAAAACTTAGCATCTGTTTTTCTTACCAGAAAAATATTTTCATATAATCAGAATGTATAATCTTTAAAATCAAGGAAAAAACTGTACCAAGATTGCTAAAGCCAATTTCACCTGAAAACATGTAGTGATTGTACCCACTTTACTTATAGAAACTTCTCATCCTATAGTCATTAAGATGAAAAGATTTTCCTCTAAAACCATATTCACAATTTTCCCTCACAAAGATCCCTAGGAAGACCAGAATGTCAACGCCTTCCAAATCTATATATGTAATTTTTAAACCATGCCTGTTTATTGTTTTTGGCTTTTCCTTGATCTCCTTCAAGTTTTGGAGTTAAGGAGAGGAACGTGTGCTGATTTTAGCAGCAGAGAGTAATTATCTGTACATTGCTCATATTTGATGGGTGATTACAGTCTGGAGGTTTAATTTGGCTTTTTTGAGTGTTTCTTTAGAATCTTAGTCTGTAAAAGGAAATTGTTTTTGTGTTTTTACTATGTTTTCTCCTTCTCGGTACTTATTTTAAGACTCAAGTTCCTGTGGTTATTTTAAAGTCGTACTCCCACAAGTCTGAGCATCTCCCATACGTTAGAGGCAGGTCTGGCTTTAGCGCTTGCCTTTCAAATCCCACAACAGTACCCAAGTTCCTCTAGCATCTTTGTTTCCCTTTTCCTTTATGGGGCGTTGCCTGCTGACATGGAGAGAGGCAAAACATAGGGAATAAAAGTCTAGCACAAATTCAGGATAATCCATAAACTGGCAGACACCAAAAATCTTGTGTTCAGTGTGCAGTGACAGTCAGAACTTCATTATTCATGGGTTCTGTATTTGCATATTTGCCTATTCACTAATGGGCTTCCCTGGTGGCTCAGACAGTAAAGCGTCTGGCTACAATGCGGGAGTCCCAGGTTCGATCCCTAGGTTGGGAAGATCCTCTGGAGAAGGAAATGGCAACCACTCCAGTACTCTTGCCTGGAAAATCCCATGGATGGAGAAGCCTGGTAGGCTACAGTTCATGGGGTCACAAAGAGTCAGACACGACTGAGCAACTTTACTAACTTACTATTCACTAATATTTATATTAACCCCAAAATCAGCCCCCGTGGTGGTCTGTAGATGTCTGAGATACCCCAAGAGTGGAGGAAATTTGAGCCATAGGTAGAGCCCATTCTCTGCTCAGGTTGTAAGATGGTGACACTGCCCTCTGGTTTCAGCTCTCAGACTGTAAAAATGTGGGTTTTTCACAGTCTATTTAAGCCACATTTTTCACATTTTTGTGCTTCTTGGTGGTGACTTTGCTATTGATTTTTTAAAATCTAAATTGATTTATTTTAGTTGGAGGCTAATTACTTTACAATATTGTGGTGGTTTGGCCATACATTGACATGAATCTGCCATGGGTGTACACGTGTTCCCCATCCTGAACCCCCCTCCCACCTCCCTCCCCATCCCATCCCTCTGAGTCATCCCAGTGAACCAGCCCTGAGCATCCTGTATCATGTATCGAACCTGGATTGGCGATTTGTTTCACATATGATAATATACATGTTTCAATGCTATGCTCTTAAATCATCACACCCTCGCCCTCTCCTACAGAGTCCAAAAGACTGTTCTATACATCTGTGTCTCTTTTGCTGTCTCGTATACAGGGTTATCATTACCATCTTTCTAAATTCCATATATATGCATTATAGTATACTGTGGAAAAGTTGGCTTAAAGCTCAACATTCAGAAAACGAATATCATGGCATCTGGTCCCATCACTTCATGGAAACAATGGAAACAGTGGCTGATTTTATTTGGGGGGTCTCCAAAGTCACTGCAGATAGTGATTGGAGCCATGAAATTAAAAGACACTTACTCCTTGGAAGGAAAGCTATGACCAACCTAGATAGCATATTAAAAAGCAGAGACATTACTTTGCCAACAAAGGTCCATCTAGTCAAGGCTATGGTTTTTCCAGTGGTCATGTATGGATGTGAGAGTTGGACTGTGAAGAAAGCTGAGTGCCGAAGAATTGATGCTTTTGAACTGTGGTGTTGGAGAAGACTTTTTTTTTTTAATTTTTTATTATTTTTTTAACATCAAAAATCATTTATATGGAAATTAGAACTATTTAAAGTGTTTGTACAAATTTGCAAATAACAAAATACACGAGCTCCTAATCCTGAATCGCTCCCATCCCACAACGTCTCTCTGGATCTTGAGAGTCCCTTGGACTACAAGGAGATCCAACCAGTCCATCCTAAAGGAGTCAGTCCTGGGTGTTCATTGGAAGGAATGATGCTAAAGCTGAAACTCCAATACTTTCACCACCTCATGCGAAGAATCGACTCATTGGAAAAGACCCTGAGGCTGGGAGGAGTTGGGGGCAGCAGGAGAAGGGGATGACAGAGGATGAGATGGCTTGGTGGCATCACCAACTCGATGGACGTGAGTTTGAGTGAATTCTGGGAGTTGGTGATGGACAGGGAGGCCTGGCATGCTGCAATTCATGGGGTCGCAAAGAGTCGGACATGACTGTGTGACTGAAGTGAACTGAACTGAACTGATACTGTATTGGTGTTTTTCTTTCTGACTTACTTCACTCTGTATAATAGGCCCCATTTTCATCCACCTCATTGGAACTAATTCAAATGTATTCTTTTTAATTACTGAGTAATATTCCATTGTTTATGTGTACCACAGCTTTCTTATCCATTCGTCTGCTGATGGACATCTAGGTTGCTTCCAAGTCCTGGCTATTGTAAACAGTGCTGCAATGAACATTGGGGTACACGTGTCTCTTTCAATTCTGGTTTCCTCGGTGTATATGCCCAACAGTGGGATTGCTGGGTCATAAGGCAGTTCTATGTCCAGTTTTTTAAGGAATCTCCACACTGTTCTCCATAGTGGCTGTACTAGTTTGCATTCCCACCAACAGTGTAAGAGGGTTCCCTTTTCTCCACACCCTCTCCAGCATTTATTGACTTGTAGACTTTTGACTTTGCTATTTAAAATGGCCCTGAAGCATAGCATGGGCTTCCCAGAAGGCTCAGTGGTAAAGAAGCCACCTGCCAGTGCAGGAGACATGAGAGATACAGGCTTGATCCCTGGAGCAGAAAGATCCCCTGGAGAAGGGAATGGCAGCCCACTCCAGTGTTTTTGCCTGGAGAATCCCAGGGACAGAGGAGCCTGGTGGGCTACAGTTCCTGGACTCACAGGAGTTGGACATGAGTTAGTGACTAGACAGCAGCGCGGCGTAGCGCTAAGGGGCCTTCCAATGTCTCTAAGCAGAGGAGGGCTGTGGCGTGTTTGGGGAAGCTCCACCAGGTCGGAGTCACACTGCTGTGGACCGTGCCCTCGTTGTTATAAATCAACAACTTGAATGGAATCAGGTGAGCAAACACACACACAAACAAGGTTATGTATCAACTGAGTGATGAAAATGTAGAGAGACCAGAGGCTCACAGAGCCTGACTTGCTGTTTCCCCCGGGAACAATGCTCCGGTGTTTGCTCATTCAGTGATGCACTGACTTTATGGAACATAGTTACTGCAAATAGGAGAATCAACTGACACAAGAGTATATCACATTGTTCAGTGTTTGTGTTTTGAAAATGGGCTTTTAAATCAAAACCTAATGTCTAGATTTATAATTTAAATGTACCAGACTTCTTCTTTCAAAGGATAGTACGGTTAAAGTTTTTGCAAACTAAGTATTTACTCCTAATTCTTCATACCTTTCCTGCACATGCAAATTTTCACTCATCAAGTTTCTTCAAACATAGTAGACATGTGTTAATTGCACTCAGGTAGCCTGGAACCATTTTTAGTGTAGGCTTCAGAATTACTCTACAGGACTCAAAAATCCAGACTCAGAAAAGCCCATTCCCCATGTCAAGTAATTGCTTTTCCTAGATATTGATTATGTTGCTTACAGTCCCAATCTTTCTTGACCCTCAATTTCAGAAAGAAAAAAAAAAATGTGTTAGAAAACAGAATTTATGGATTAAGGGTATCTGACAGAAAGGAGAGCTGGTCCTACCACAAGGTCTGGCAAACCTGGAGGAGGCTGAGCACGAAGGCCAATCCTAAGAAAAAACTCAGGCCCAAGAGGTTGTTCATTTAGCCACAGAGCTCTCAAGAGTCAGACGTGACTTAGGAGGTAAACAACAAAGCAGCTGAGCTCAAAAGTGAGAGATTAGGGTCAGAGGCTGCAAAGCGTCTGGCTGGTAGAATAAACTACAGGTTTATCGGATCCCCAGGTAAGGCAGTTACTAGTGAAACAAGTCGGAGAAGGCAATGGCACCCCACTCCAGTACTCTTGCCTGGAAANTCTACAGTGGAACCGGACATGGGATTTGAGCTCCACCCTAGAGGCTTCCCTGGTGGCTCAGACGGTAAAGCGTCTGCCTGCAGTATGGGAGACCTGGGTTCAATCCTGGGGTCGGGAAGATCGTCTGGAGAAGGAAATGGCAACCCACTCCAGTACCCTTGTCTGGAAAATCCCATGGGTGGAGGAGCCTGGTTGGCTACAGTCCATGGGGTTGCAAAGTGTTGAACATGACTGAGTAACTTCACTTTCCTTTATCCTTTCCTAATGTCAAGAGTCCAGGCTCCTTTATGGGCACCCCCCAGGCATCCTTATAAGAAGAAGAACCTGGAAGACGCTTGGAGCTCATGGTTCTAGATCCATGCCTAACTTGTTTCACCGCTGCTGCTGCTGCTAAGTTGCTTCAGTCGTGTCCGACTCTGTGCGACCCCATAGATGGCCTCCTACCAGACTCCTTTGTCCCTGGGATTCTCCAGGCAAGAACACTAGAGTGGGTTGCCATGTCCTTCTCCAATGCATGAAAGTGAAAAGGGAAAGTGAAGTTGCTCAGTCGTGTCCGACTCTTAGCAACCCCATGGACTGTAGCCAACCAGGCTCCTCCACCCATGGGATTTTCCAGACAAGGGTACTGGAGTGGGTTGCCATTTCCTTCTCCAGACGATCTTCCCGACCCCAGGATTGAACCCAGGTCTCCCATACTGCAGGCAGACGCTTTACCGTCTGAGCCACCAGGGAAGCCTCTAGGGTGGAGCTCAAATCCCATGTCCGGTTCCACTGTANGGGTTGCCATTTCCTTCTCCAGACGATCTTCCCGACCCCAGGATTGAACCCAGGTCTCCCATACTGCAGGCAGACGCTTTACCGTCTGAGCCACCAGGGAAGCCTCTAGGGTGGAGCTCAAATCCCATGTCCGGTTCCACTGTAGATCCCCTCCAAGCTGCAGTGCACACCAGCGCTCTCCTTTTGACTCAGGGGTAAGGGAAGCCCATGGCAGTGCCTCCCATGCCCGGAGAGCCCTCTCTGAGTGGACAGGCCAAGAGGTAGCAGTAGACAGTCTGCTGGAAGCAGAGGGCATCGAGAGCTCCTGACGTCATCTTTTAGGATATAGTTTATAGTCTAATCATGCGGCTGCACAGGGAGATTAGAACACGGAATCTCTTCTTCCACTGCAAAATGCATTCTAATTCATCTAATTCTGAGTTAAATCTTTTATTCCTTCCCAGAATTACTTCAGCATTAAAAATTCTGATGAATGTTTAAGCAGGTCATGAAAACTCTCTGTTGCAAGAGCAAAACTTATAGGTTAGCCCCCAGGAAGGCTTTTACTGAGGACACTCATGCATAACTAGGTGGCAAGCAAATGGACCCACTGTCTCCCACAACCCAGTGGTTTCCTGGCATAGAAAATAGTAACTTTTATTTAAAAAGGATTTTGACAGTCCGTGTAGGATGCTGAACAGTCCAGACATTCATGAATTTGAACTTTTCCTTCACAATTGTTATCTAACTTAGAATGGCTAAGCGAAGGCAAAATGCTGTGTGTTAAGGTTAATCATTAGAAAATAAAAGGGTTAGTGGTGAAACGAGTTGGCGTACAGAACATTATAGAAATGGTTGATTAAAACTGATCCAAAACCAATAACTTTTAGGCCCGCCTGAGGGAATGGGGATCTGGATTCACTTTTTTGTGGACAATTTAATTCTCTCTCTGATGCAAACAAACATCAAGGCAAAACTTAAACACACAGTGAATGCACTGTAGGGACTGCTGGGAGAGTATGAATTTAATAGAGGAAATCAGGGAGAGCTATATTAAATTTTCTTTGACTGAGAAGAGATTATCTTCATAGTCTTTGCACTCAAAGAAATAAAGTTGGAAGGCAATAAGCTTCCAGTCTCCCTTGGAGATCTCAGCCCAGCTCTGCACACCCATCTCCAAATGAATTGGTAATCGTGTGTAGAATTGTTTTCTTGGAAGCGGAAATTCAAACTTCTGGGTCTCTCTCCATTTCTTAAGTCGAACTCTGTGTCACATACAGGGACTGCCATCAGTTGACATGTCTTGGCTTCAGAACTTGACATTCCTGAGAACATGCGCCACAGCCCCTCTGAGCCCATGTGGCTTTACTGAATAGGTAAGAACAGCAAAACAATGGATCATTCACTCACTATTTTATTGTCTGTTTCACCCACAGAAACATAAATTCTTTGAGTGTGGATATGTCCATCTAGGGCTTCCCAGATGACGCTAGTGGTAAAGAATCCACCTCCCAATGCCCAAGGCACAAGAGACATGGGTTAAACCCATGGAGTTGGTGATAGACAGGGAGGCCTGGCGTACTTCAGTCCATAAGATCGCAAAGAGTCGGACACGACTGAGCAACTGAACTGAACTAAAGCATGAGAACGTGGGCTCCCCAGTGGCTAGAGGTAAAGAACTCACCTGCCAATGCGAGAGACACAAGAGATGCAGGCTCAGTCCATGGGTCTGTAAGATCCCCTGGAGAAGGGAATAGCAACCCACTCCAGTATTCCTGCCTGGAGAATCCTGTGGACAGAGAATCCTGGTGAGCTACAGTCCATGGGCTCGCAAAGAGTCAGACACAACTGCAGCAACTTAGTGTGTACACGTGCAAGCATGAGAACATAGGCTGTTATCATACTTGTGTTTTGATATGCTCTTGATATACTTTGATGTACTTTGTCATATACTCCGTTCTCGTCCTCTTATCCTCCCCACTTTTCCCTAGGGGACGGGGAAACTGGCAGTGTCATCACTTCCTCCACTAGGCAAATTCTCCCCTAACAAGGGAATGGCAGGCTGGGTTCAGCTCCAGGGCTGGAGGCTGAAAGTCATCAGTAGTTCACTAAGCACCCATGGATGGTGTTTGCACACTGGTGCCAGTACCTGTCTCCTTCATTAAGGAGTCAGCATAGTTCACAGAAAAGCAACGCAGCTCAAACACTGAGACACGTGAGTGACGGGAAGTCAGGTCGGGGGAGAGAGAAGAACAGCAGCAATAGGAATTAGGGGAAAAAAATTAGAGATCGAAGAGAAAGGGAAATAGAGTTCACTGTTGATTAGAGATGGGATTTTTTTT
>SJYV01014736.1:0-45180 GCA_006410875.1 Neotragus pygmaeus
CATCAAAATTCATGAAATTCACGTGTTGACGTCCTAGCCCCTAGTATCTTGAAAGTGTTAGTTGCCCAGTTGTGTCTTACTCTTTGTGATGCCATGGACTGTAGACTGCCGGGCTCCTCTGTCCATGGAATTCTCCAGGCAAGAATGCTGGAGTGGGTAGCCATTGCCTTCTCCAGGGGATCTGCTAAAACCAGGGATTGAACCCAGGTCTCCTGCATTGCAGGCAGGCTTTCTACCCTCTGAGTCACCAGGAAAGCCCTAGTGCCTTATTTATAGCCTTACTTGAAAGTAAGGTCATTTAGATGTAATTACTTAAGATAAGGGGCTTTCCCGGTGGTCAGGGGAAAAGAATTAGCCTGCAATGCAGGAGGAACGGGAGACATGGGTTCAATTCCTAAGATTGGGAAAATCCCCTGGAGGAGAGCATGGCAACCCACTCCAGTATTCTTGCCTGGAGAATCCCATGGACATAGGAGCCTGGAGGGCTACAGTCCATAGGGTTGCAAAGAGTTGGACACTACTGCAGTGATTCAGCATGCACATGCACATAGTTAAGATGAAGTTGCATTGGAATGGGTTGGGCTCTTAATTCAGTATAACTGGTGTTCTTACAAAAGGAATATCATTTGAAGAGAAAGAATCATGTACAGAGGGAAAATGATGAAAAAACATACAAGATCTAGTACTAGTTATGGTTACCCACAAGATAGGGAGGGAGGCACGGGGCAGATCTTCTCCCACAACTCTCAAAGGAACTAACACTGCCAAATCTTGATCTTAGACCTGCAGTCCCCAAATGTGTAAAAGAAGAGATTTCTGTTTTCTAAGTCACCCAGATATGATACTTTATTATAGCAGTCCTAGCAAACTAATACAGATGAAATAGATTCATTTTTTGAAAGACTAAAGTTACCAAAATTAGAAAGAAGAAACATCAAAATTGAACAGGGCAATATCAATTTAAAAATTTACTTTAGAATTAAAGTCAAAAGCAAGTTACTTGAAACTGAAGAGATTTTTACAAATTTATAAAATTGATAGGGTACTAGCAAACTTATAAAAAATGAAAAAGTAAATATTACCAATATAACAATAAAACATTGGATTTTACTACAAACATTGAAACATTATTGAGTGGATAGTATACAGATACACAATTTGATAAAATATGTATGAAAAATTAGATAATTTGAATTGCTTCTTTGGTGTAGCCTATTAAATTACCACCTAAGTAGACAATTGAAATATTAATAATTATATATTTTTAAAAAATATAATTGATATGAATATGGTGAGAAAGAAGCAAAACTCTACTTAAAGGTGATATGGTTGCATAAGAAGAAAATACAAAAGAATGTACAAATAACTGGATGCATAAGTAACTTTTGAAATGTTATCAACTCTGAAATCATAAATTCCTAGGNAAAAAATATATAATTGATATGAATATGGTGAGAATGAAGCAAAACTCTACTTAAAGGTGATATGGTTGCATAAGAAGAAAATACAAAAGAATGTACAAATAACTGGATGCATAAGTAACTTTTGCAATGTTATCAACTCTGAAATCATAAATTCCTAGGAATAAATCTACCAAAATATTCAGAAGATATTGAAATCTATAAAATACTGCTGAGACATTCATGCACTAGAAAACTCAATATTTATACATAAATCTCACAAATTGATCTATAGATTCCAAGCAATCCCTATTAAACCCCCAGAAGCAGTGTGTGTGTGCATGTTTTTGTCTTTGCCTGTGTGTTAAAATTAATAAGCTGAACGATAACTCTACACAAAAATGCAAAGATAAAGCATAGCCAAAAATAAATCTGGAGGACTTTACCGCTGAAGTTTGGCATCTATTCTATAATAGAATATAACTATGTGCTATTGACATAAGGAAAGATAATAGGTTGATGAATAGATACAGAAATAAATTCACATATATCAGATTACTTATGTTTTCACTGGTTTATAAACACAGAAAATTTGTCCATTTAATGTATGCAACTTGGTGAATATGCATACACTTATAAAGCCATTACATAATCAAGGTAATAAAGATATCTGTCACCTTCAATATTTCCTTGAGCTCCTTTGTTTACTTTTTATGGTAGGACTACAACTTGAGATGTACTCTCTTATAAAAATAGGAGTGTACATCTTACTTTTATAAAAATATAAAATACTGAATTGCTAACTGTATTCACTCTGATACTAGGGGTCCTTTGAATTATTCATTTCGTGTAACTGAAACTTTATATCCGTTGAACAGTAAGGCTCCATTTCCCCCTCCCCCTTCATCCTAGCAGTCCCCATTCTGTTGTCTGCTTTGTGTTTGACAATTCTAGATGCTTCATGTAGGAGGAATCAGGTAGTATTTGACCTTTTGTGATTCATTTCACTTAGCATGTCTTCTATGTTGTTGCAAATGGTATCATTCCTTTCCTAAGGTTAATATTCTATTGTTTGTTTATACCACATTTTCTTTTTTCATTCACCTGTCCATGGACGTTTCAGTTGCTTCCATATCTTCATTAGGTACTCTGAATAATGCTGCAATGAATACAGGGTGCAGCTATCACTTCAAGATTCTGATTTCAGTTATTTTGAATTTACATGCGGATGTGGGAATGCTGGATCATATGGTAATACTGCTTTTAATTTTCTGAGGGGCTTCCGTAATGTTTTTATGATTGCTGCAGCATTTTACATTCCCACCAACAGTACAAAAGAATTACAATTTCCCCACATTCTCATTTAACACGTATTCTTTTTATTTTCATAATAGGCAAATGAATAGATGTGATGTCATATTTCATCGTGGTTTGCATTTCCTTGATGCTTAGTGGTTGTTGAATACCTGTTTATATCGGAGAAGGCAATGGCACCCCACTCCAGTACTCTTGCTATACCTGTTATATATCTGTATGTCTTTGGAAAACTGTTTACTCATTTCCTTTGTCCATTTTTTTGCCCAGATTTATTGATAAATAGCTGAAATAAATCACAAATAATGTCATCTGCCTATTTTGTAATCATGTTGATTTTGTGCTATTAAATTTTAGTAATTATATACTTAGTATTTTGACTCTCACTCAGATATACAGATACTATACTGAAAGCACTGGCAACAAAAACAAAAACAGACAAGTAGGACAACATCAGACTTTTCTGGTCAGCAAAGGAAATCTTTAGCAGAATAAACCAGCAGCTTATGAAGTAGGAAGAAATATTTGCAAACTGTACATTGGATAAAGAGCTAATATCTGAAACATATAAAAGTCACTATATTTACGACAAAGCTGCCACTATAATTCATGAGGGAAAAAATAATTATTTCAATAAGTGATGACAGTTTTCTAATCCTCTCTGCTTGGAAGATGGTCATGTGTCATAATTTTTGCATTCTCACAAAGTATTTTCCAGCTTAATGACTATATTATCAACTGAATGCTCATTTAATTTTTCTTCCTATTTCTTTCTTTCTGTTTTCTTTCCCATTTTCTTTGTATCTTTCTGTATACCCTTTCCCCTAGAGTTTATATTTTTATTTTTATATTTTCATTTAAAGAATGTGTTCAATTGATAGTTCACTGCCACCTACAAGAATTTCTTGATTCTATTTTTTTATGGGAGCTAAAAATGATTGATCCTACTGTCGAATTATTTCCAAAGCAGTAGTTTTGGTGATGACGATCCAAAATCATTACATTTTCTTAAACGATTACACAAAATTTATGGAACTATTCCCCCATGTTCTTTAAAAACCTGAGTTAAAGTATATGTATGAACACTAAAAAAATTCATGTGACTTTATTTATTAGTATAAGTATGCTAATTTAACTTGAAATAATATTACCTTCCTGCACTATGTTTCTCAGTCAGTAAGTTCCTTCTTTTATAATCTATGTAGTATTCATATATTTTTCATCCGAGGGACGGGGGGAAGAAACAGGCAATACATACCTAAGTGGTGTTTGATAACATCATTACCTGTTAACAGGCCTATAATAAATTCTTAGCCTTGATAACAAGTTATTTTTAAAGCCTGAGGCTTTAAGATCTGATCCAAGCAAGACTTTAAGTAACATATAATTCTATATTAGAGAAGGGAATGGCTACCCACTCCAAGATTCTTGCCTGGAGAATTTCATGGACAGAGGATCCTGGCTGGCTATGATCCATTGGGTCACAAAGAGTCCAACATGACTGAGGCTACTAAGCACACACATAATTCTATATATTATATATATCATATAATAAATTAATACTTTTAATTTTTCTAGTAATCATTTTAAATACATTACAATAAGGATCTTACTTTTACATTTATTTGAAGGGAAAAAAAAAACAAAGACTAAACACTGTGAAAGTTAGATATATGCATATATACTCTTTCTATTGTATTTACACTTTAAAAGGAATTTGAAATGATATTGACCATGCCACAATTTCAGAATGAGTTAAAACTTAAGTTCCTTTTACTGTTCAACTCTAAATTCATATCAAGACATTTTGCTTTTCAAAGAAAATAGGCCCAATCCATCATAATTACCAAAATTTTTCATATTTGTCTGTATTCAAAGGCAAAAAAATGCTATACTGTATTTTATTTAAACTTAGAAACAGCTGTTCTGCCATATGTTTCATCATTTTGAAGATGCCCTGTACATTTTTATCAGAAAGAACAAATACCATGACATCATTACCAACCAGTAAGATTTTGCTCATCAAATACATGCAGGCAAAAAGGTATATACATATTGTTTAATCAAGACTTAAGGCAGGCATTGAAGAAGATGATATCAAAATTCCTTTACAGTTATAATACCTTATATATCCATTGACATACTCAAATTATACTCTAACTTTTCCTCTTACATATTCCTCACCAAATGTTTCCTTTAAGCATTTAGTCTTCCTTCAAACNTTAAGGCAGGCATTGAAGAAGATGATATCAAAATTCCTTTACAGTTATAATACCTTATATATCCATTGACATACTCAAATTATACTCTAACTTTTCCTCTTACATATTCCTCACCAAATGTTTCCTTTAAGCATTTAGTCTTCCTTCAAACTTGTACATATACCCTGCTTGTCATGCTTTTAATCTACTGTAAGCTCTGTCTAAATAAACTATTCTTTCACATTTCTGTCAATTCCACAAACTGAGTTACTCTCTCAAATTCCTTGATAATTTGACACTTACACCATATTCAGCCCATCATCATGGGNTCATGCTTTTAATCTACTGTAAGCTCTGTCTAAATAAATTATTCTTTTTCACATTTCTGTCAATTCCACAAACTGAGTTACTCTCTCAAATTCCTTGATAATTTGACACTTACACCATATTCAGCCCATCATCATGGGTACATAAAAAGTCTATATCCGTGTCCTATTGCTCACTATTTATTGCCTTTTAGTTACTATCTTCAATGAAAACTGCTGGCACACCATTCTAGCCACCTGTACCTGTGGCCACAATGTCAAGCCTGAAATTCTCTGAAAATATTTTCATTTTGTCCTTCATAGATTTTCACTGGAAATCTTGCCTATTTTTCATGTTACACAGTTTCTATTCCAGTCTCTATTGCAGTTACAGAGCTTCTATTTCAGCACTCCAATAGTGGAGTGCTTGAATTAGGGCACCAAAACTAACTCTCGGCACACTGTTTTGAACATTGACACTAATCTATGTCGTATTTTTCAGATTTATCATCAATATTTAGCCTGACAATGTCACATCTTTCATCAGAAAAGCAATGAAAAAATGGGCTAATAGACAAAATAAATAGTTCATTCTAAACTCCTGACTTTCCACAGCATCTTCTGGTTTTGAGAGTTAAAATGCACTTCTCAAAAATTAATTCAATATGATTTTGGATAAAACCTTCTTCATCTCCTTTTGCTCCACACCTAAATGAGGCAGTCTGGTTACTCAATGTGCTATCAGCCACTTCCTGAGTAATAATGAGGAAAATGGACTGAATATATACCCTGTTTGAAATTTCAGAATTTCACCGACATTTTCTGCCCACAATGTTTCTTTATTTTTTCTAATGGCAACCCTAGCCTACCCTGTTGTTACAACCAACAGGAGGTCGCTTGGGAAAAGCAAGCTTAGGGCACTGAATTTACTTCTGGTTTAGCTGCTTGTGTGCATGCTAACTCACTTCAGTTCAGTTCAGTTGCTCAGTCATGTCCTACTTTTTGTGACCCCATGAACCGCAGCACACCAGGCCTCCCTGTCCATCATCAACTCCTGGAGTCCAACCAAACCCATGTCCATGTGTTGCTGATGCCATCCAACCATCTCATCATCTGTCGTCCCCTTCTCCTCCTGTCCTCAATCTTTACCAGGATCAGAGTCTTTTCAAATGAGTCAGCTCTCCACATCAGGTGGCCAAAGTATTGCAATTTCGGCTTCAACATCAGTCCCTCCAATGAACACCCAGGATGGATCTCCTTACAATCCAAGGGACTCTCAAGTGTCTTCTCCAATAACACAGTTCAAAAGCATCAATTCTTCGGTGCTCAGCTTTCTTTATAGTCCAACTTTCACATCCATGCATGACCACAGGAAAAACCATAGCCTTGACTAGATGGACCCTTGTTGGCAAAGTAATGTCTCTGCTTTTGAATATGCTGTTAAGATTGGTCATAACTTTCCATCAAAGGAGCAAGTGTCTTTTAATTTCATGGCTGCAATTACCATCCACAGTGAGTTTGGAGCCCAGANTGAACTTCCTCTTAGAACTGCTTTTGCTGCATCTCATAGGTTTGAGTTGTCGTGTTTTCATTGTCATTTGTTTCTAGAAGTTTTTTTTATTTCCCTTTTGATTTCTTCAGTAACCTGTTGGTTACATAGAAATGTGTAGTTCAATCTCCATGTGTTTTTGTTTCTTACAGCTTTTGTCTTATAGTTGATATCTAATCTCATAGTGCTGTGGTCGGAGATGCTTGATACAATTTCAATTTTCTTAAATTTACTGAAGCTTGATTTGTGACACAGATGTGGTCTATCCTGGAAAATGTTCCATGTGCATTTGAGAAGAAAGTGTATTCTTCTGCATTTGGATGGAATGTCCTGAAAATATCAGTGAGATTCCGCTCATCTAATGTGTAATTTAAGACTTGTGTTTCCTTATTAATTTTCTGTTTTTATGATCTGTTCATTGCCGTAAGTGGGATATTAAAGTCTCCTACTATTATTGTGTAACTGTCAACTTCTCCTTTTTTGTCTGTTAGTATTTTTCTTATGTATTGAGGTGCTCCTATGTTCAGTGCATAGATAATTACAATTGTTAGGTCTTCCTCTTGGATTGATCCCTTGATCACTATGTATTGTCCTTCCTTATCTCTTGCAATCTTCTTTAAGGTTTATTTTGTCTGATATGAGGATTGCTACTCCACTTTCTTTTGCTTCCCNTATGTTCAGTGCATAGATATTTACAATTGTTAGGTCTTCCTCTTGGATTGATCCCTTGATCACTATGTATTGTCCTTCCTTATCTCTTGCAATCTTCTTTAAGGTTTATTTTGTCTGATATGAGGATTGCTACTCCACTTTCTTTTGCTTCCCATTTGCATGGAATATATTTTTCCATCCTCTCACTTTCAGTCTGTATATGTCTTTAGGTCTGAAGTGGGTTTCTTGTAAACAGCGTATATATAGGTCTTGTTTTTGTATCAATTCAGCCAATCTGTGTCTCTCGGTTAGAGCATTTAATACGTTTACATTTAAAGTAATTATTGATATATATGTTCCTATTGCCATTTTGTTAATTTGGGGGTTGATTTTGTTGATATTTTTCCTTCTCTTGTGTTTCTTCACTATACAAATCCCTTTAATATTTGTTGTAAAGCTGGTTTGGTGGTACTGATTTCTCTTAACTTTGGCTTGTCTGAAAAGTTTTTTTATTTCTCCATCAATTCTGAATGAGATCCATGCCAGGTATAGTAATCTTGGATGTAGATTTTTCCCTTTCAGTACTTTAAATATATCCTGTCATTCCCTTCTGACCTGCAGAGGTTCTGCTGAAAGATCAGCTGTTAAATGTATAGGGTTTCCCTTGTATGTTACTTGTTGCTTTTCCCTTGCTGCTTTTAATATTCTTTCTTTGTGTTTAATCTTTGTTAGTTTGATTAGTGTGTGTCTTGGCATATTTCTCCTTTGTTTTATCCTGTATGGGACTCTTTGTGCCTCTTGGATTTGNTTACTTGTTGCTTTTCCCTTGCTGCTTTTAATATTCTTTCTTTGTGTTTAATCTTTGTTAGTTTGATTAGTGTGTGTCTTGGCATATTTCTCCTTTGTTTTATCCTGTATGGGACTCTTTGTGCCTCTTGGATTTGATTGACTATTTCCTTTTCCATGTTGTGGAAATTTTCAACTATAGTCTCTTTCAAAATTTTCTCATACCCTCTCTTTTTCTCTTCTTCTGGGACCCTAGAATTCACATGTTGTTGTGATTGATATTGTCCCAGAGGTCTCTGAGCCTATCCTCTATTCTTTTCATTCTTTTTACTTTATTCTGCTCTTCAGAAGTTATTTCCATCATTTTATCTTCTAGCCCACTGATTCGTTCTTCTTTTTCTTTTTTTTCTTTGATTCATTCTTATGGTTCAGATATTATACTATTGATTCTTTCCAAAGTATTTTTAATTTCAGTAATTGTGTTGTTTGTTTCTGTGTGTTTAGTCTTTAATTCTTCCAGGTCTTTGTTAGTTGATTCTTGCATTTTCCCCGTTTTGTTTTCAAGGTTTTTGATCATCTTTACTATCATTATTCTGAATTCTTTTTCAGGTAGTTTGCCTGTTTTCTCTTCATTTATTTGGACTTCTGTGTTTCTAAGTTTTCCTTCATTTGTGTAGTATTTCTCTGCCTTTTCATTTTTTGTTTAACTTACTGTGTTCGAGGTCTCCTTTTCCCAGGCTTCAAGTTTGAATTCTTTCTTGCTTTTGGTTTCTGCCTTCCTAAGATTGATCCAGTGGTTTGTGTAAGCTGCATATAGGGTGAGGTTTCTGCTGAGTTTTTGTTTGTTTTTCCTCTGAATGGTAAGGCTGAGTGAGATGATAATCCTATCTGCTGATGATTGGGTTTGTATTTTTGTTTTGTTTGTTGTTTAGATGAGGCATCCTGCACAGGGTGTTACTGGTGGTTGGGTGATGCCCGATGTTTTATTCAAGTGGTATCCTTTGTGTGCATCCTCATCGTTTGATACTCACTAGGGTTCTGGCATGGAGAATTACATAGACTGGCAAAGTCCATGGGTTCGCAAAGAGTCAGACATGANGTTACTGGTGGTTGGGTGATGCCCGATGTTTTATTCAAGTGGTATCCTTTGTGTGCATCCTCATCGTTTGATACTCACTAGGGTTCTGGCATGGAGAATTACATAGACTGGCAAAGTCCATGGGTTCGCAAAGAGTCAGACATGAGTCAGCGACTTTCACTCGAACTTGAACTTGTAAGGGTTAGTTCTCTGGTAGTTTAGGGTCTTGGATTCAGTGCTCCCATTCCAAAGGCTCAGAGCTTGATCTCTGTGCCACTGTGCCCTTCAGGCCTCTCCATGCCTCCCGGTTCCCAGCTCTCAGCTCTGGGATCCAAGTCCAGGCTCCTGGCTCCTGGCCCGGGCTCGGTACGTGAGCACCCTGCTTTCATTTTTTGACAAAGACATTATATTTCTACCAATGTTGCATCAAAAGTTTTTCAGAATCGCAAAATACAGTGTAAATACAATAAATAAAATCCATAAAAAACATACTTAACATAACCCCTTGTATAAAATAACATATATGAGAGGGAATATTTGTAAATGATTATAGTGACTAATATGAACATGAAAATGGCTCCCAACTGAAATTCAGAAAAGTGAAAGTAAAAGCGTTAGTTGCTTAGTCATGTCCAAATCTTAGTGACCTCGTGGACTGTAGCCCACCAAGCTCTTCTGTTCACAGAATTCTCCAGGTAAAAATACTAGAGTGAGTTGTCATTCCCTTCTCCAGGTGGTCTTCTTGACCCAGGGATCAAACCCCAGTTTCCTATATTACAGGCAGATTGTTTACCATCTGAGACACCAGACACATTTTTAGAGGGGATTTTCCTCAACCATTTATCAAAGCAAGTTGATACTCCTAATAAGTCAATATCTTTCTCAAAAAATAAAATTATGTAAAATAAAAATAATTATACATTACAAAATTATATTTTGTACCAACACAAATTTTGTGGTTAGAAAATCCAATAAATATTAGTTTCTTCACTAAGAACATCATTAGATACTTTTTGTAAGAAAGATCATAAAATACTATGAATGAAGCACCTCAGAGTCAGTCAAAACACTTTCTTTTCTCTAATTGCATAGATGTTTTGCAAATAGAATCTGTTTAAATACTAAAATTTTGTTTATTTACATTTTAATACTATTTACCTGGGGCTTACCTGTTGGATTAGTTGTAAAGAATCCATTTCCAACACAGTGGACCTGTTTCAAGATCCCTAGGTTGAGAAGATCCCCTGGAGAAGGAAATGGCAACCCACTCCAGTATTCTTGCCTGGGAAACCCCATGGACAAAGAAGTGTTGTGGGCTATAGTCTATGGTGTCTAAACAACAACTGTTTACCTACTGGGATGTTCTATATCATTTGAGCTCTAGGGGAAATGTGAGATTGTGTGTTCTATCTATGCACTCAGTCAACTTCTCTTTAAGTCGAAAACTATTAAATATATCAGCATGGATTTATGGATCCTGAGGATAAGTCTAGAATTTAAGGAAAAGATATTTTTACATCAGGGGTTTCCAACTCCGGGCTTCCCAGGTGATTCAACAGTGAAGAATCCATCTGCCAATGCAGGAGACACAAGAGATGCAGGTCCAGTCCCTAGATTGGGAAGATCCCCTGGACCAGGAAATGGCAACCTGCTCCAATATTCTTGCCTGGAAAATTCGATGGACAGAGGAGCCAGGAGGGCTGCAGTAGATGGGGCCACAAAGAGTCAGACACAATTGAGTGACTGAGCACACACATGCACGCACACACACACATGCACACTTTATTGAGAAGAACTTATTTGGTACATTATATGTTTATTTATAAAAAGATGTCCTTTTCATCAAAGGGGATTGGAACGTAAATGTAGGAAGTCAAGAGATACCCGGAATAATAGGCAAGTTTGGCGCTGGGAGTATAAAATGAAGCAGGTCTAAGGCTAACAGAGCTTTGTCAAGTTCAGTTCAGTTCAGTTGCTCAGTCGTGTCCAACTCTTTGCTACCCCATGGATTGCAGCACGCCAGGCCTCCCTGTCCATCACCAACTCCCGGAGTTCAATGAGACTCGCATCCATCGAGTCGGAGATGCCATCCAGCCATTTTATCCTCTGTCATCCCCTTCTTTTCCTGCCCCCAATCCCTCTCAGCATCAGAGTCTTTTCCAATGAGTCAACTTTTCGCACAAGGGGGCCAAAGTACTGGAGTTTCAGCTTCAGCATCATTCCCTCCCAAGAAATCCCAGGGCTGATCTCCTTTAGGATGGCTTGGTTGTATCTCCTTGCAGTCCAAGGGACTCTCAAGAGTCTTCTCCAACATCAGAGTTCAAAAGCATCAATTCTTTGGTGCTCAGCTTTCTTCACAGTCCAGCTCTCACATGCATACATGACCACTGGAAAAACCATAGCCTTGACTAGACGGACCTTTGTTGGAAAAGTAATGTCTCTGCTTTTCAATACGCTATCTAGGTTGGTAATAACTTTCCTTCCAAGGAGTAAGCGTCTTTTAATTTCATGGCTACAGTCACCATCTTCAGTGATTTTGGAGCCCAAAAAATGAAGTCTGACACTGTTTCCACTGTTTCCCCATCTATTTCCCATGAAGTGATGGGACCAGATGCCATGATCTTCATTTTCTAAATGTTGAGCTTTAAGTCAACTTTTTCACTCTCCTCTTTCACTTTATTCAAGAGGCTTTTTAGTTCCTCTTCTCCCATTTGTAGTAATTGTTATCAATACACTGTTTCTAAGGTTGTTATATGTACTCAGAATTGTGCTTTTATGTGGAATCCAGGTATTGCCTTCCTCTCCAAAACACAAGGGCTTGCGCACTATGGGTTTTCATGAGAGACCATAAGTATTTACAGAAACACAACCTCTGCCATGGAAGACATTTGAAAGTGAAAGTGAAAGTCCCTCAGTCATGTTTGACACTTTGTGATCCCATGGGCTATACAGTCCATGGGATTCTGCAGGCCAGAATATTGGAATGGATAGCTGTTCCCTTCTCCAGGGGATCTCCACAACCCAGGGATTGAACCCAGGTCTCCCACATTGCAGGCAAATTCTTTATCAGCTGAGCCACTGGGAAAGCCCAAGAATACTGGTGTGGTAGTCTATCCCTTCTCTAGGGGACCTTCCTGACTCAGGAATCAAACTGAGGTCTCCTGCATTGCAGGTAGATTCCTTACCAACTGAGCTATGAGATAAGCCATTTGAGTCAGCCTAAACTCACTGGATAGGGTTTCCCAGGTAGCTCAGTGGTAAAGAATCCACCTGCCAATACAAGAATCCACCTGCCAATACAGGAGATCCCCTGGAGTAGCAAATGGCAAGCCACTCCAGTATTCTTGCCTGGAAAATTCTATGCCCAGAGGAGCCTGGTGGACAACAATCCATGGGGTCGCAAAGAGCTGGACACGGCTGAGCACACACGAACTCCCTGGCCAAGTTTGTTTTGGGAAGTAAAGCTGCTGTACTCTTCTTCCCTGAGAGCCAAGGGAGCTTGTGATTTTTTTCATCTGGTTGGATCTGAGACAGTAGGGTCATGTTTGAGGTTAATAAGGCATGTCAACCTCATTTTCCCTTCAAATTCTGTGAATAATAGCCTGAATTAAATGCTACACAATATAAATGTAATGATTTTTGTTCTATACTCTTTTAGTCTGATGAATTAGATTGGGTGATAAAGTAGCATACTCATGGGGCAATTTTTTTTCCCCAGAAACCAAGATATTTTAGAAAGGAGGATTGGATATTATTGGAAACAGTTCTCCATGGATCTCTCACTTTTTTGCATATCTTATAAACAGAGACACTGTCTTGTTCTGAACTGTTTTTTTTTTTTTCTCTCTCTTATACAGTAAAAATACTTAAAAGATAGAGATTTTGCCTCCTTTAAGAATTGAAAGTCAGTTTATCTACTGTAAGAAAGATAATGTCTCCAGCTGGGACAAAGTTCAGGTAGGTATGCTTGTGGCCCATAGGCCTAGGCATATACATAAACAGCATCTTTCTGGGCCCTTCTGCATCACCCTTGTAGTACTTGACAAAGAAAATGGGCATGAACTTGAAGATTATGCTGCTTACTCTGCAACAAGTAATAAAGTTCTTTGATTCTGACCCAGAAGTTCTGTGTTTTCTAACAGCATGAACCAATAGCAGGCTAACATATTAACTTGTAAATAACAAAATTTCAGCCTCTCCACTGCTTTGGACATTAACTTCATATATTCAACCTCAGTATTTAAGGGGAGAATTCACCATCTCCTGATATTAGGACACTTTATAGCTATGACTTACAAATATTTGTGGTGAAATATATGCAGAAGCAGGCTTCCCAGGTGGTGCTAATGGTAAAGAACCTGCTTACTAAAGCAAGAGACTCAAGAGATAAGATTTTGATCACTGGATCAGGAAGATCCCCTGGAGGAGGGCATGGCAACCCACTCCAGTGTTCTTGTCTGGAGAATCCCATGGACAGAAGAGCCTGGAGGGCTACAGTCTGTAGGGTCTCAAAGAGTCAGACATGAGTGAAGCGACTGAACATACACGCCCACATATGCAGAAGCAAGTAAATATATTTTATCTTAGAGAGCTGATAGTACAATCTGAAATTTGATTTCTTTTCCCTATACCTTGAAATCTATCTTCAATCACATTTTCATGTGAAAAAAGTCACATTAATTTTGTTTTCCTCTTGGTAATAAATGTGTATTTGCTTTTACATAAAAAGATATTTTCTCTTTGCCTGACTGTCTGATAATTTTTAATGTATTTAATGACTTACATTGTCATATTTTAAAATAGAACAATGAAGAGACCATTATTATTTTTATTCATTATTAATCTAAAAATAATTTCCAAATTTTTAATTTTATTGTTTTAAGTCATTCTCTTATAATTTTTTTGAGACAGATCAAGTATGGAATAAAGTCTCTGAATTATTCTATTATGAAGATATAGTTAATGTATTCTAAAGTATAAGTCTAAAAATTCTTTCTTATAGAAATAAAATTTACTTAGAAATGGTCAATGAGTTATTTTAAGTTTGTTCAATATAACACTTATTGGGGATATATTATTACTAAAGTGATTTTGACAATTTGGAATTGGTTCACATGAATATGGAATAAATATCTGCCCTTAAAAATGCTATAGATTATTAATTAATGAAAGTTCATAGGACACAATAATATATGATAATTGACACTTGAGACAGTGGGGAAAAAATACACATATATACAGTGGGGAAAAAAACACATACATCCAGATATATGCCAGGATTTTGAAACTTAGGAATTTAGAGTGTGTTCTTCTAGGGGTGAATATTAACAGCCATCAATATTTAGGCCAATTATCATATAATTTTAATTGTAAGAATATAAGAATATGAGAAAAAATAAACTCCCTCAATGAAAACTGACCTCTAAGAAATTACTTTGGGGAGAGTATAGAAGAGTGATTTTTTGGTTTTTGTTTGTTCACTACTGAGGAAATTGAAGGCAACAGGCACAATATGGGGATGAGAAGCTGGCATAAGGTAAGGAGACAGGAACTAGGCACCAGATTGGAGGTGATGTACTGGAAAGTAATTTTAGTCTGTTGGTGTTTTGTGCTACTCAGGAGATTCCTTTAAACCAACTGTCACTGCTCAGGGGATGTTGCCTTGTAAATCAGAATATATGGCAAAGAATATTTTATTTTCCTTTCATTTAAATCAGGTACTTAATGTTTTAAAGGCTACTTAAAAAGATGGTTTGGCATCTTCAAGTGTAAGTTTAGATGAATAAAATTGAGTGTTTATCATATTCAGTCAATTAATAACCCATTAAAAAAAATCTACTTCAGTGACTTGTGGGCAGTAACATATATGCCCTGGACCTGATATGCTACTACCACAGGGCCATCTGGCTAATCAGATGTCAGTTTTCCTTTTCTATCAGAAAATTAGTTTTTCTGCTGGAAAGGAAGTGAATATTGCCAGCACATCTTCAGAGATATGATTACCAAACCTTTATCAGAGTTCTTGTGTAATAATACTATTGCTTCTGCATTTCTACCAGCTTTATTTTTCCTTTTCATTTAGAGTAGTTGAAGATGAATGGATGGTTTGAATAAAATATATATAATTATATATAATATACAAAAAAAGGAAATTATGGCATTTAAAATACATAGTGTAGGGAATATTACAATTACTCCTGGGTATGAATACAAGCTCTGCCTCTTAAAAATCATGACATTGAAAGGGACTTCCTTCCCCTTTTTTAAACTTCAGTTTCCACAGACTGTAAATCCCCTACACATGAACCTTCAAATTGTGAACTTTCAAAGATAAAAATGTGTATCTGGTTCCAGCAAAGAACCGGAACCTGTGCCATCAGTGTCAGGCACGAGTGAAATTGCAGCTTGCCCTCCGCCTCCTATTGCTGATGATGCATCAGCTCTACCTTCTCCCACCTTCTGTCCCTCCTCCAGTTAGTAACTTTTTGCCTGCTCACTGGATGCCAGTCCCTGTGTGCCAGCGGTTGTACTGTGGTACTGTACTTTTCAAGGTGTTGTACTGTAACATTAAAAACGTCTTATCTTTTGTTTGTTTTCTGTGTCTTATTTGTATGAAAGTATTACAAACCTATTACAGTTCAGTGCTATATAGCCAGTTTTGTTAGTTGGGTACCTAGGCTATCTTTGTTGGACTTACAAACAAATTGGACTTATGGATGTACTCTCAGAACAGAACTTGTTGGTATACAGATTTACTGTACATAACTCGCATCAACCTTACCCAAAATGTAAGATAACATATTTGAACTTACTGAGCAACTCACACACACACACACACACACACACACACACACACACACACACACACAACATATTCGAAGCACTCCTCAGAAACTTCCTGGCCAGATAGTTGTGTAGTACAGATCTCAGCCTACAAATTTAGTGAAGGTAGGAAGTGCATCATTATTCTCATTACTGTCTCTTGGTTTCATAGTACACATAGCAGGGGCTCCATATAAATATTTGTGTAGGCATAAATGAATAATGCAATGACCCAAATTCAATTTTAAAGTTAGAAAGTGTTTATACTATTTCTCCGAGTTAAATTCTGAAATCCATTTAGTAAAATTGATTGAGGATTTTCTGTTTTGATGTTCCAGAAAAATGGGATTGCAGTGGAACATATATCTGCATGACTTACTTCAAGTTTCTGGGTGAAGAAATCACATAGGAAATTCTCTATAAATATTTGTGAAATGAATAGTGCATTCATTCAGTTTCAGTTCTAAATCTGGAAAGCTTATATTTTAATCTCTGTAAGTTCAACTCTATTTTTTTTTTTTTGTTAAATTGATTGTGGATATTTGGTTTTCATATTCTAGATACTTGGTTATGGAGTACTCTATTGAGCCTTCCAAGTATATTTCTTTTTATCATATCTTCAGTTTGTACCAATGTCACATAATAATTTTACATCACTTTTTATTTAATGTGTATAACTTTTCCCAGTATAATCAAGAACTGGCTCTGGAAAAGCAAAAAGTTAAAAAATGGCATACAATAGAAACATGCTGAATTTCTATAAATGCTGACAATGACCTTTTGCAGTACACATGAAGGGAAAGTTGTGTATCAACATATATTTAGACACCTTGTTAAAATACATATGTACATTAATGATAAAGATTATCATTAATTATTGTTATTATTAATTAATTAATGATAAAGATTAGGAATCACACTGTTGTATTCACTGATCAGTTCATTCCGTTATGCATAGCTTTGGAAACTCCCCTCTTTTACCCATCTCTACTCTTTCTGCTTTAGTGAAGATATCTCTTGCCTAGATTACATTAGCAACCTACTGATTGGATCATCTCCTCTAGTGCTGCCTGCCAATAATGCATTATTCATACTCTTGCCAAGTAATCTTTCAAAGGCCCAGGTAAGGTCCTCTGGTATTCCTATTTATATCTTTCAAAAGTAGCTTTCAGGGGAAAAAAAATCTAAATTTTCAGTTTGTGATGCAAAGTCATTTACAATTTGGCATCTGTTTAACACTCCAATCTCAGAACCATCTTCTAACCTGAGTACACACGACCCTTGAGATGCCCTGCCCATATTCAATATATCACAGGGCTTTGAGTGGTTTAAGCTTCTCCACGTCTCCATACCTTGGCATACAGTTTCCCTTCTATTTAGAACACATCATCTTTACCCTACCATTTCTTTCTTTGACCTACAATCATTTATTCTCTAAGATGCAGTAGAAATGTCACCCCTCAGGTCTCACAGAGATTCCAAGGCTGTCTTGTTTGTTTCTATCTTATTTCATAATAACACTTTATACACGTGTGTTGATTGAGCATTTCAAAAATGAGTAGCAATACTGGAGAACAGAGCTTTTAATTTGATTTATTTTTATGAATTTAAATAGACATATTTGGATAGCGATTACTCTATTGGATATCACAGAATTAGAAGAAAGGTATACTTTCCTGCTTTTGCTACTAACATATATATTGGTTTGAGTAAGTAATTTAAAATTACTTTGTTAAATCTCAAAATGCTACTTACTTCAATAATAAAGTGAATACTTCAAAATTAATATTCCTCACAAGGTTTAGAGCAATCTCAAATAAAATCATATATGTGAAAACTTAATTAATTTCAGTGTATTATGTAAGTGCTAGTTATACTGAACGGAGAAGGCAATGGCACCCCACTCCGGTACTCTTGCCTGGAAAATCCCATGGATGGAGGAGACTGGAAGGCTGCAGTCCATGGGGTCGCTGAGGGTCAGGCACAACCTAGTGACTTCACTTTCACTTTTCACTTTCCTGCATTGGAGAAGGAAATGGCAACCCACTCCAGTGTTCTTACCTCGAGAATCCCAGGGACGGGGGAGCCTGGTGGGCTGCCATCTATGGGGTCACACAGAGTTGGGCACTACTGAAGTGACTTAGCAGTAGCAGCAGTTATACTGAAAAGACTACGAAACCAACCTTTAAAAAACTTACTGTTCTGTTATCAAACCTTCAGTCTTAAGTAATGAATAAACTGATGAGAAATATATTGATTTAATAATGACAAATTAGCATTTCCCTACATGAGGTCATTGTACTGTGCTGCCAGTACATAATTCGATATTTCATACATTATTGGAGATAGATTGAATATAAAAGCAATATATAAATATGAAATCCAATTTCTCTCATTAACATTATCTTCCCCTCACTGAATAGCTCCCTGATTTTCACACTCTATTGAATTTTCAATAAAACTAAATTTGAAATATATGTAAATAAACTAGAGTTTTCAAATGAGTTAGTTTTATTATATATGTCACTTCATATGTTTCTCTGTTTTATACAGCCACATAAGGAAAACCATATAATATTAAATTTAAATGGGGTCTTCAGTTTTCTTCAGCATAAAATATTCTATTGAAAATATTACATTTTTTTGGAACATTATAAAGCAATTATCCTCCAATTAAAAATAAGCAAATTAGAAAAGAAAATACTACATTGTGTTCAGTAACTGTTGAACATAATTTAACTTTATCAATTGTGGGAAAATATAAAATAGTTTGAAATCTCTTAATAGGAGTAACTAAATAAAGGAGTAGCTGAATGAATATTCAAACAAATAAATTTTTCAAAATTCCAGACTTAATAAGGAAAATCAACCCCTGGATCAAGTAAGCTGAATGAAAGATGCAAAATAAACACAAAGAAATACACACCAACACATTAAAATAAAATCATGAAAAACCATGAAGAAAATTAAGATCTTAAAAGAAATTAGAGATATAAAGATAAAATTACATGTGGGTAAATGAAAGTAACTAATAGAAATTTATTAGCTAATATATCAACAGAGGCAATGAAACGATAATTTGAAGTGCTTAATGACAAAAAATCTATCAACATAAAATTATATATAGTCAATATGCTCTTGCATTTATCTATTGCTGTTATAATAATACAGTAAAAATGTGAATATATCAAGTGAGAAATCTGTTGGAATAAGTAAGATCATTTCTCCAAATTGGTTCAAATTTTTCTTTACCTTTAAGTGGAGGTGTAAGCTCCGTACCCCATTGGCCACTGCTAAAACCAGAGGAAAGTCAGGGAAAGTAGAGTGTCACTACCAGCCACCCTGGTGGCTCAGATGGTAAAGCCTCTGTCTACAATGCGGGAGACCCGGGTTCAAGCCCTGGGTTGGGAAGATTCCCAGGAGAAGGAAATGGCAATCCACTCCAGTACTATTGCCTGGAAAATCCCATGGACAGAGGAGCCTGGCAGGCTGCAGTCTATGGGGTTGCAAAGAGTCGGACACGACTGAGCGAATTCACTTCACTTCACCAGCCACCTTGGTAGTGTCACTACCTTAGCCTTACTGATGCTAAATGGATGTGTAGACCCAGTTTCTATTGGACCCTGCTGACATCAAGAGACAAGGTAAAACTTAGTGTCAACTAGCCCTGTCTTTAACTATTTCATGTATTGCTTACCTAATGTATTGCTATTATAGCAATACAATAGAGCTAATTACTTCCCTGGTGGCTCAAATGGTAAAGCATCTGCCCGCAATGCGGGAGACCTAGGTTCAATTCCTGGATTGGGAAGATCCCCTGGAGTAGGAAATGGCAATCCATTCCAGCACTCTTGCCTGGAAAATCCCATGGATGGAAGAGCCTGATAGGCTACAGTCCATGGGATCGAAAAGAGTCGGATACGACTGAGCGACTTCACTTCACTTCACTTCAATGTATTGCTTAACTACATTNAATCCATTCCAGCACTCTTGCCTGGAAAATCCCATGGATGGAAGAGCCTGATAGGCTACAGTCCATGGGATCGAAAAGAGTCGGATACGACTGAGCGACTTCACTTCACTTCACTTCAATGTATTGCTTAACTACATTAAGCAATGTAACTGTTGAATGGAGGTGGAGGCTCAACTTACTGGTGGGTGATCCATAGATCATCTGTGATTGATGACAGATGTCTTTGATTAAAACATAAGCGATAAAGAGGTAGGTATCTGAGACATTCAATTTTATTTTTATTTATAGCAATTTTATTGACTTAGTATTAATGTTTATAACTATGTCTTATGTTTATCAAGTATATCTGAAAGTTAGTTTTGACAAGTTAAAAGTATAGGTCAGTCACTTTAAGCATGTTTTTACAACAGCAGTTTCATTTTAAAAAGATCATACATGATAGAAATAGGGGGTACCAAAACAAGGAAATGGTTTTAATCATTTAAAATCACACGAAATAAAAAGTGTGCTCATAAAGCTCCAGTACTTTTAAGAGAATTCAGCTTAAATTAATAAGTAAATGTATTTTTCAGCTCTCAAGTGCCTTATGTCAAAATTCAGCTAAGATCCCCCAAAATAAAGATACCTGAAGTGCCTTCAGTGTTTTGCCATTGATCATATTGAGCTCAGAGAGTTTTCAAGATTGACTTAAATGAATGACTATGTTTAGTCGCTGATGACTAGTGGGAANTATGTCAAAATTCAGCTAAGATCCCCCAAAATAAAGATACCTGAAGTGCCTTCAGTGTTTTGCCATTGATCATATTGAGCTCAGAGAGTTTTCAAGATTGACTTAAATGAATGACTATGTTTAGTCGCTGATGACTAGTGGGAAAAAAGGAAACATCATTTTACTTATTTAAAAGATTTATGGTTTCTGCAACATCTCTTAAGAACTAATGTCTGCACAAAGCATCTATACTGTTATTATTTTCTTAATCAAATTGCTGTTGGTAACAATGGTATTGTCACAGACAAACATTATTGGTTTTATATCTAAAGGAAATAAGACTTTTTCTAAAATTTTCATTTCATACATGAGTGAAAAGCAAAATATAAAGCCAAGTAACAGATGACATTTAAGGCCTTCTATCAAACTGAATGGTCTTAAAGCTGCTCATGTCAAAATGTCAAATAGAAAACAGATGTTTCACCTATATTCATCAAATTCCTTCTATCCTATTAAAAAAACAATAAAAACAAAGATAGATTCATTAGAAGCAAGATTTCTGATAGAATACAGTGTAGCCTTATTAGTAAGATTCCTTTCTAAGAGTACTTTTTGTAAATTATTAGATGTCAACATACATAAAAGCTTTATTTTTTTCTGAAAAAAAGTCATGCTGGTAAGCCTTTGCTGGTAAGTCTTCTAAAAATAATGCAGGTGAAACTATAGCAAATTGTTCTATCTGAATTGCAGTGTGTCATCCAATCAGATGAAAGTTACATACATCAAAATTGTTCAGTTCAGTTCAGTTCAGTTCAGTCTTTCAGTCATGTCTGACTCTTTGCGACCCCATGAATTGCAGCACGTCAGACCTCCCTGTCCATCACCAACTCCTGGAGTTCACTCAGACTCATGTCCATCAAGTCGGTGATGCCATCCAGACATCTCATCCTCGGTCATCCCCTTCTTCTCCTGCCCCCAATCCCTCCCAGCATCAGGGTCTTTTCCAATGAGTCAACTCTTCGCATGAGGTGGCCAAAGTACTGGAGTTTCAGCTTTACATTATTTCTTCCAAAGAAATCCCAGGGCTGATCTCCTTCAGAATAGACTGGTTGGATCTCCTTGCAGTCCAAGGGACTCTCAAGAGTCTTTTCCAACACACAGTTCAAAAGCATCAATTCTTTGGTGCTCAGCTTTCTTCACAGTCCAACTCTCACATCCATACATGACCACCGGAAAAACCATAGCCTTGACTAGACGGACCTTTGTTGGAAAAGTAATGTCTATGCTTTTCAATAGGCTATCTAGGTTGCTGCTGCTAAGTCACTTCAGGTGTGTCCGACTCTGTGTAACTCCATAAACAGCAGCCCACCAGGCTCCCTGTCCCTGGGATTCTCCAGGCAAGAACACTGGAGTGGGTTGCCATTTCCTTCTCCAAGCTATCTAGGTTGGTCATAACTAAAATTGTATTATTCATTAAAAAGGACATATTAATACTACATTTTATTGTCTACATTCCAAGAATCAGTAGAGACAATAATTTTTTACTATTTTTTTAATAGAAAATACTTATTTACATAATTGCGAGATGATGGTACAGTTTGGGAGAAGGCAATGGCACCCCACTCCAGTACACTTGCCTGGAAAACTCCATGAATGGAGAAGCCTGGTAGGCTGCAGTCCATGCGGTTGCTAAGAGTCAAACAGGACTGAGTGATTTCAATTTCACTTTTCACTTTTCACTCTCATGCATTGGAGAAGGAAATGGCAACCCACTCCAGTGTTCTTGCCTGGAGAATCCCAGGGACAGGGGATCCTGGTGGGCTGCCACCTATGGGGTTACACAGAGTCGAAAACGACTGAAGTGACTTAGCAGCAGCAGTACAGTTTGAGTGGCTACTGTAGTTGTGATTTCCAATAAAAAATAATCATAGTTACTTTTTGTCCAATATCTTCTGTTTATGGTCTTGATGACAATCATAGATAGCTAGACAAAGAGATAGGCAGAGAGGTAGATGGATGAATGGACAGGTAGATAACTAGATAAATTTCATATGTATATCAACTATGGACCTGTATTTAAAATGGTTTCTTAGTAAGATCCTCTAGGTACCTCAAAAATGTAAGAAAACATATGTGCTAACATTCTGCTTCATGGGTGAAAAGTTAAAAAGGGGTCATCCAATTATTACTCATATATTAAAGCTGGAGAAGGAAATGGCAGTCCACTCCAGTATTTGCACCTGAAGAATCCCATGGACAGAGGAGCCTGGTAGGCTACAGTCCATGGGGTTACAGAGTTAGACAGGATTGAAGCAACTTAGCATGCACACACACACATGTATTAAAACATCTTACACCTTTAGCTATCAATGAGAATGTAAAAATATTTTGAGATGAATGATAAAAATATTTAAATGTTAAAAAATTAATATTTTTAATATTTTATTGAAATCAAAGGAATTATCTTGAATTATCAGAGAAAAGTGTCATTAGAGCAAAATTAATAATAACTTTGTACTTTTTTTGAAATATATGTTATCAATTCAACTTATATCAAAAATAGAGTAAATGAAGAAACAAACATTATTTTGATCTTGAACTTATTTTTAGAGACCTTACTAAATAACTGAGTAAAAGAATATATTAAGTTAGTCAGCCTATTATGGAAATGGCCATTTATAAAGAATTTTTTCTTTTACCTAAAAGTTTATAGTCAGAAAAATATGAAAGCATTCCAAGTACCAGATATAAAAGCACTGTTTAAGAATTTTTTCTTTATTAATTTTCTTCATTAGCATTTGCATATGTTCTAAAGAGAACGTATAGACATTTGTCCACAAAGTAATGTCTTTGCCTTTTAATATGCTGGCTAGGTTTGTCATAGATTTCCTACCAAGGAGCAAATAAACGCCATTTAATTTCATGGCGGCAGTCACAGTCCAGTGGTTTTCGAGCCCATGAAAATAAAATCTGTCATTACTTTCACATTTTCCCCTTTAATTTACAATGAAGTGATGGGACTGGATGCCATGATCTTCTTCTTATTATTATTTTTTAATGTTGCCTTTCAAGTCAATCCTAAAGGAATTCAACCCTGAATATTCATTGGAAGGACTGGTGCTGAAGGTGAAGCTCCAATACTTTGGCCATCTGATGCAAAGAGCTGACTCACTGGAAAAGACCCTGATGCTGGGAAAGGTTGAAGGCAAAAAGAGAAGGGGGCAGCAGAGGATGAGATGGGTATATAGCATCACCAATTCAAAGGCTGTAAATTTGAGCCAATTGCAAAAAATAGTGAAGGACAGAGGAGCCTGATGTGCTGCAGTTCATGGGGTCACAAAGAGTCAGACATGACTTAGCAACTGAACAACAACAACTGAAGAGGACAATTTCAAATGTCATTTATGAATACTGTTTTCATTTTTATGAGGTTTCAGTGCAAATACAGCCTAAGGTATCTCTTGTCTCTGATTCTGAAATGCTCCTCTAATGTACTGTAGCAAATGGGGCCACCCTGGAGGTACCTGATAGATTTTATTGTTAAAACAGAGAAAATTTTGTACGTGGGCTTATACGAAGCCCTAGATGTCACTGTGTGGTGTGTCTAAAGTAGTAAACTTGTCTAGGCACCATACCTCAAGGCTATACTATCTGGAGAAAATCTGTAAAGATAATGTCTGTATAAAGAAAATAAAGCAATTTTATTCATGAAGAACTGTGTGAAACATAAACATCACTTTTAGTGCCCAGGTAACTGTGTAAGATGAGTAAAGGAAGGGGAGTTCTCCCCACTTCTATGTGGAAGAGGACATGGGTTGACACCTTACAGTATCAGTGAGTTCAGTTCAGTTCACTCAGTTGTGTCTGACTCCTTGTGACCCCATGAACCGCAGCACCCCAGGCTTCCTTGTCCATCACCAACTCCTGGAGCTTACCCAAACTCATATCCACTGAGTTGGTGATGCCATCCAACCATGTCATCCTCTGTCGTCCCCTTCTCCTCCCACCTTCAATCTTTCCCAGCATCAGGGTCTTTTCAAATGAGTCAATTCTTTGCATCAGATGGCCAAAGTATTGGAGTTTCAGCTTCAACATCAGTCCTTCCAGTGAACACTCAGGACTGACCAATCTCCTTTAGGATGGACTAGTTGGATCTCCTTGCAGTCCAAGGGACTCTAAGTCTTTTCCACCACCACAGTTGAGAACCCCATGAACAGTATGAAAAGAAAATATCAGTGAACAAAAAGACTTTTGCTAGTGTCATACATTGTTGTAATGAAGAATATCAGCAGTGCCAGGAATACCATTTCAGATGACTTATGACAAGTCAGTGAAGAAAACTCGAGCAAAAGGACACAAGAGAATTATGTGTGTGACATACTCTTGAGAGACTAAAAAATATTTTGAAGTGAGGAAATTGAAGGAATCTGATATTCTACCTTATGCAGATAGGGAAATATTTTTGTGAAATTTCCCTGGTTACTTTTAATGTGGCTCAATTTATACCTATTCATGAAAAAACAGTAGATCATATCAGTAATTACAATTGCACTCATTAATTATATCATCAAAGCACTTTCTTCCTTAGTCACTTTTAATTTGGATAAGATTTCAAATGTACACACAGTAATGGGTATCACTCCATTTTTCCACCTAATATCCTGAGTGTGGATACATATTGTATTCTTACTCTGTTCTTATAACTATAAATATGATCACACTGGCCTTAAGTTATGCCATTAAGATCATTAGCAAAATATGTTAAAAAATATAGTAATATTGTCTCAGTATATTGGATAAAAGTTGTATGAGTCAACTTAATTCTTATATACCACATATATATTTCTTTCAGAATTTGATATACATTTATACCATTCATTCATTTGTTCATTCATTCATCATGTAAACTGCTCGACAATTGTATATCATTAAAAACATTCCATCTTACACTAAAAAAGTAATGATACTTGTGCATATTCTATTTTAAAACATATTAAAAGTAAATGTGAAATGACATTTTATGCTAATAATACCAAAGATACCATTATGATAATATCACCTGACCTTCCCAGCTCATCTTTACACTATTAAAACACTTAATAGAAATGACACTTATATTTCTTGAGATCCAGATCCACAGGGAAGGTCTTACAGTGAATAGCAGAGAATCAAATATGAAAGATTGATTGTTATTGCTTTGGGAATATATAACTTAAAATTATATAAGTCTTCTAGTAAGCTGTAGAACTGAGGAACAATTACATTTCAGCCATTATGCCAGGTAGACCTATTAGCTGTGCTCTCCAGTCTCTAAAGACCCTGAACTCGACTATGTCAAAACACAGTTCAGAGAATCAGGGGCACAAGGAAAGAGGAGCCTTTATTTCTTCCCCCAAAATAGGTTCAAAAAGGCAGAAGGGCATAAAATTAAGCAGGCAGACTTGGTAGATGAGACTTCCAGAAATACAGCCAAAATTATATTTCACAAACTCCATAAACTGAGATGAAGTTGGAACTTGTGGTAATTAAATATTTTTAAAAATGTAACATGCATAATAGTGGTAACTATTGAGTTTCTGGCATTGTTCTTGGTGCATTATGGCCATTACTTCATTTAAATTACATACTGATTTAAAAAATAAGCATTTTTACTTCTATTTTTACCAAGGAGGAAATGGATGCTCTGAAAGACTCCATATCTTGAATCATTCATAGATAAATTTGGCTCTGATACTCATTCTACTTTACAAGCACAAACCTTCACCACAGGAAAGATTCAGAGATTGAATATTTAAATAGAATTGAAACAAATGAGGACACATTGTAACAAGCCTCTTAAAGTGATGGAAGCTTGAGAGCTTGTGATGAACTCTAAATTCAACATATATTTCCTTTCACTGTCTAGATACTTTACAAAACATGGCATTATTCCACACCCCACCTCGGTTATTTAATTGAAATATAGAAACAACTAGGCCCAGGGCTAGTATTCAATATTAGATTCTAATTAAAGACACAAAAGTTCATCTGAATACTCCAGACTGTACAGTTTTCAAATAGAGTATACAATTTCTGAGGACAAGAATATCTTTTTCAGTTGTAGCCTTCATAAGCCCTATTCCAGGAACATGGAAATAGAAAACTCTTTAGTTGATTATTTTATTCTTTCTACTATATTTAGAGTCCTCAAAAAGAGTTGGGTTTAATTCCAATAAGAAGTAGATACTATAATTTTAGTGGCTTAGAGCACTATCTTCCATATCTGATTCCCTTTGATAGAATTCTTGCTCTACCCATATTATATCTGTATGTGCTGTGCTGTGTTAAGTCGCTTCAGTAATGTCCACTCTGTGACTCTTTGGACTGTAGCCCTATGGGCGCCTCTATCCATGGGATTCTCCAAACGAGAATACTGGAGTGGGTTAACACGGTCTTCTCTAGGGCACCTTCCCAACCCACCCCATCATCTCTCCTGCACTGGCAGGTGGATTCTTTACCACTAGCACCATCAGGGAAGCTCAGATCTGTCTGGGCAAGGTAAAACTTTCAAAGTGTCTCTTCTGACATCTGTAAAATGGAGACAATAATCAAATCTATACATAAAGAGTTAACGTGTTTGCTAAATTAAAGTAAGTGGAGTCATTCAGTCATGTCTGACTCTTTGCGACCCCTTGGACTGTAGCCTACCAGGCTCCTCTGTCCTTGGAATTTTCCAGGCAAGAGTACTGGAGTGGGTTGCCATTTTCTTCTCCACGGGATCTTCCAACCCAGGTATCAAACCCATGTCTCCCGCATTGCAAGCAGATATCTTATCATCTGAGCCACCAAATAAATGTTATGTTTAATTGCTAAATTAATTGCTCAATGAAACATAATATTTATTTGCCTTACTGCTTAGCACATAGTAACCACTTAGCAATGGTTCAATATGCTGACCTCGCTTATTAAGATTATCCTAGAATTTTTCAGTTTGAGGTACTTACACATTTCCTACTGCTCCTATAACAAATTACCACAAACTTAGTGGCTTAATACAACACAAATTTATTATCTTACAACTTTGGAGGTCAGAAATATGGAATAGGTTTCCTTGAGTTAAAACAAAGTTAATGATAGAGTTGTATTCCCACTGTAGGCTCTGGAGATAATATGTTCTTTCTTTTTCTAGCTTCTGGAGGCCTCTACATTTCTATCCTCATGGTCCCTTCTTCCACCTTCAAAGTCAAAAGCATAGCATCTTCCAATTATCCCTCTGACTCTCATCCTCTCGCTTCCCTCTTTCACTTGTAAGGACTCTTGAGATTTTATTAGGTTCATTTTGATAACCCAATATAATCCTTCCATTTCAAGATTCCTTATTAGACCTGCAAAAGTCTTTTACCAGTTAAGGTAACATTTTCAAAGGTTTGGCTGATTTTAAAGTGGATATCTTTGAGTGTAGGGGGGTAATTATTATGGCTACTACAGGGCCTGTGGTGGATTCAATACTGGATTTATTCCTTCTAATAAACTCAGTATGATACATAAACATCAATAGTGATGAGATGGGCTTCCTGGTGGCTCAGATGGTAAAGAATCCACCTGTAATGCAGGAGACCTGGGTTCAATCCCTGGGTTGGGAAGATTCCCTGGAGGAGGGCATGGCAACCCATTCCAGTATTCTTGCCTGGAGAATCCCCATGGACAGAGGAGCTTGGTGGGTAACAGTCCATGGGCTCGCAAAGAGTTGGACAGGATTGAATGACTAAGCACACAGTAATGAGATATATTAAGTTAACTACTACAATATAGATGATTGTTTATCAAGATTAGATACCTATTTTGGTGTATTTTAGTTATTTAAGTGTAGAGTATTTAATACAGGATATAAACCATTTTGTAGTTTCTCTAAAGCAAAACAACTGCTAAAGGTAAGCTGAGATTGATTAAGTGAACAAGCATGAAATCTTAATGGCATCTCATTGATACCCACTTAATTGTTCCTATATCCTGGGGATGTCTCTGTGAGTGTTACTCCATTATTCAATAGGGGAAGGAGGTACTTTGTGAATGACATCAAAATCAATTACTGTTTGTCCACTTTGGGGGGGCCAATGAGGCAGAGAGTTAACCTCCAACTAATTTCCAAAGTCATTTATGAGCTGATGGTTAAATCATTCACTCCCACAGGCACTGGGGCTGGGGAGCATTTGCAAAAATCCAAGTTGTAGGATGCAAGAAATATATTAGCTGTGTCATGGCATTATTTAAAGCATATTTGGTTATTTATTTTAAATGATAAAAATTTCCTGAAATCTAGGACCTATATATTTTAATTTTATTATTAAATATGTCTCTAAAGCCAACAAGAGGTCGCTATGTTCTTTAAAGCAAATTAAAACCCTCCAGTCACTTGGTTAAATCATTCCAAAATGTGCATTACTATTAAAGTTAAATGTTAAGGTCAAAATCTGAATCTAGAGTAATACCGCACTACATTCCTTTGATAATAAGCATGGAACACGTGAATTTTGGCTTTTATAGAAGATGAATTGTATTTTAAAAAGCAACTGTGTAACACAAAAACAAATTTTGTAATATAATAGATTTCATGGTCCAATAACCTTTTAGCTTCTAAGATATTGCAGCAGATAATATGAATATATTAAGTGAAATTCTAATTGGTAAATAAAATAATTTTAGAATTTTATAATTTGGTTTAAATTTTAAGTATTAAAAGAAATACCTGGTGTTTTCCACTTTGACAAGTACTGAACTTGGAAGTTATCATTTCTATTCTTATAACAAGGGAAAAACTGAACAACTGAAAATCAATTTTTTCTTAGATCCATCAGAGAACTGAGGTCAAAGAACAAACTAATACCTCCAAACAGGCGAGACAGAGAGTCAGATAGCTATCTGTCTACAACCTACCAGAAGTAGAAACCCAGGAGCAGAAGCCCACAGCTGCAACCAGTATTAATAGGAGGACTAAACTGTAAATTGAAATCACTGAAGGCTCAGTTCAGACTAGCTTGAAACTTAAGCATAGGACTATACAATGATGCTCTTTCTCACACCTACCACTACATCAATGGGCATTGTATAACAAGGAATAGCATCTTAAAAATTACAAGCTTTAGACTCCATGAGTCTCTAGAAAATTCAATAACAGGTGACAAAAACAAGGATAATAGAGAAAAATTAAGTTTCTGATACTACAGCTACAACAAAGAGTATACATAGTTTAACTCCTAGCTAGATAAACATAAAACCTCACACTAAAGGTGAATATGCTTCAGTAAATGTGATACATCATTTCTTTTTTTTTTTTATTTTTTATTTTTTATTTANGTTGGATTGTTCTTTTGATGATATTGTGTGGGAGAAAGTGGTCTCCCGTCTTATTCCTCCGCCATCTTCCCGCCCTCCAGGCTTGTAGAATTTTAAAAGTCAGAATATGATTCTCAGAAAACTAGGGGTTCACTGAGGGACTAGTCATGGGAACCATGTGATATGATGAAACAGGATCATAATGACTGTCCATCATTTCAGCTTTCAAGGAAAACTAAATTATATGGACTATCAAAAGACAAACAACAAAATCTGAAAAAGCAATGCAAACATCAGATCCAGAATCAGATATGACAGAAAATTTGGAATTATATCAGACAGGGCATTTAAAATAGTTAATATTAATATGTTAAGGAATCTAATTCAAAAAGTGGACAACATGGATGATATAAACAGAGACATAAAAACCAGAAGAAAGAATCAAAAGGAAATGCCGGAAATTTAAACACTGGAACAAAAATGAAAAATACATTTTTGAGCTCATTGATAGACTGGATATGACCAAGGAAAGAATCAGTGAGCTAGAAGAGATATCAATAGAAACTTCCAAAACTGAAATGCAAAGAGAAAAAAGAATGGAAAAGATGGAACATAATACTTTCACACAGGGCAACAATTCTAAAAGTATATTTGTGATGAGAATATCAGAAAGAGATAAGACAAAAGAAAATAAGTACTTGAAATAATAATGGCTGGGAGTTTTGCAAAATTAATGACAGACCTCAGATTACAGACACAGGAAATTTTGAAAATAGTTAAATTAACTTTCTAGCTATTTTATTTCTTAAAAATCTCTGTCATTTTCTTAAAAATCTCACGAGATAAACACTATTATCACTATCTCACAGAGAAAATCACTGAACTTAGAAAGATAATGAGCAGCTACAAGGAAACCACAACACAAGTGACCTTGTTACTTCTAGCCTTACAATTATATTTTAAATTGATGTTACTTATGGTTACTGGTTTTCCTTGTGACTTTTCCCAAAATGACTCAATATTGACTAGTCATTTAAGACTTTCAATACTTAAAATTTCAGAAAACTAAAGATAATCAATAATATGTTTCATTTTTCCTACAGGCATTCTCAGAGTTATTTCTTATGTTTATAATTTGTGAATTTAGGATTTTAAAAAAGAGTGCATATGAAATTCTTCACACTGCATTTTGACTCTTTCAATAAATCATTTCATAGAGACACAAATCTGAACATACAATGAAATATTAAAAATAACTAAATTGCTTTTTATCACTGGAGAGTGAAAATGTGCCTCATATACTTTGGGCTCCAAATTTGAATAGATGTGGATTTTGGAGCAAAGAGAAATATCTGAAAATAAAGTTATCCTGGCTACATACAGGCCATTTAAGAACAAAAGCTTCAGTCTGTTTGAATACCTCTATATAATTCAGATCCCATTTTTTCTATATAAAGGCCATTTCTACTCTTGTATAGGGTAATATGGAGAAAGCAATGGCAACCCACTCCAGTACTCTTGCCTGGAAAATCCCATGTACCAAGGAGCCTGATAGGCTACAGTCCATGGGGTCACTAAGAGTTGGACACAACTGAAGTGACTTAGCAGCAGCAGCAGTATAGGGTAATAAATAATTATTCATATAAAAATGTTTATTGAATAAAAATAGGCTAGGGATAAAAACGAACAAAATGTCTGTCAGTTTAGGATTAAAGAATGAGAGTATTTACACTGGGACTATTATCAGTATTTCTATGAAGTCTTCCTTATGAATCCTGACCGAAAGCTAAATTGATCCATATTCTCCAGAAGAAGAAAGACAAACTAATGAGGACACAAGTGAAAGAAAATTGATATCAGGTCAGAAAAAAAAAAAAAAAAAAGAATAAACGAAGCATTTTGTTGGAATGTCTTAAGACTACTCTTGCCACAATTGGGGAATCAAATGAGACTTCAAATATTTACATTTCAAGAATCTGGAGGTACTTCAATAGTATTTTATTATATATAAAATTACCAGATACAATGTTTCCTAAATCCTCCTGGTGAATTTTTATTTACTGAATTTAGAGATCTAGTTACCTATTACGGGATATTTTTTTTCTGCTTAAAATTATCACGTTGTGTACGTAGAAAGTACTTTCAAGACAGTTACTACATCAGGTAAATATATTTGGAAAGATGGTTAGTGAAATTAGAAATGCTAAATTATAGAGATAGAGGAAATGGACAGAATGATTTGAGGATTACTGTGAAATCTTCATTTCCCTGTGTACCTTCTTCAACACATGACATACTCAACATTAAAATCAATAGCATACTACTGAATAAACTTTGGGATTAAATTCAGTATGTCTATGAGAAAGTTGCATTTAAAATATCTGAAAACTCACAGCAGTGGGACAATTCAATCTGTGCTGGGATAGGAAAGTCAGAAGCTAGGCTAGTAAGATGCTAGGAAGGTCAGGCTTTTCCCCAAATGGCAGAGAGTAACACCACAAATACTGTATGTCTTATAAGCATTGCGCCCAAAGTGTTTTTATTATTTAGTTTTCTCTGGATCAGTGGGTGGGAATTTTAGACACTTCACTTTAGTTAAATAATATTCACTAATACAAAACTAATGACAATGTAATTAGTGTAGTAATATTGATAAACCACTAACAAGGATTCAAACATGTTTTAACTTTTTATAATCAGATATTTAAACACACACACACATGCATCCCATCAATACAGGCTATTAGGCTCCAACTAAACAGCTACATCAAAAAAGTGCAAATCATTTTCAAAGTAATCTCTAGATTAGGAATTCAATAGGTCTTAAGAGGAAATTTATCTTGTGGTATTTAAAATATGTATCCTAACACATAATCTGAAATTGTGCCATCATTAAATAGTATATCTACAAAGATTTTACACACTTAAGATCATAGGAAGAATTATTATAAACATTAAAAATATAAGCAGCTGTCTAAGGTATTCAAATTCTTCCCATTTGATGATAAAATCATCACTGAATTTGACCCTGTAAAGTGAAACAGATGGCAAAAATAAATTGCTTATACCAACACATATCATGTGTAAAAGGTTAATTGAATTACCCCATTATCAATTCAGAAAACAAATATGTAATACCAGACTCAAAACATTAGACATAAGTCAAGATTCTTTTTCTTTATAGTCAATTCATCTAGTGTGGTTACATTAATTATAATGAGTTTAGCTCCATTAGAAATGAACATTTAAAAGATTAGTTCACTTGAGAAACCAATGGTTTTTTGACCTCTTAAAGGAGCATGTTATGCTCGGGACATTGCAAATGACCTNGACATAAGTCAAGATTCTTTTTCTTTATAGTCAATTCATCTAGTGTGGTTACATTAATTATAATGAGTTTAGCTCCATTAGAAATGAACATTTAAAAGATTAGTTCACTTGAGAAATCAATGGTTTTTTGACCTCTTAAAGGAGCATGTTATGCTCGGGACATTGCAAATGACCTTCAGATATGCTTTCAATCACTTAATATGATTGAAAAGCAACCCTTAGCCAATGATAGTGCAATTTGTTGATCTGCTCCCTGTGAAAAAGCTAAAAAATACTCCAGCCTGGGAAACTCTCTCAGACACCAGAAATAATACTGAAGCTGTTCAAAACTGTGAAAAAGATGATAGTGGTAATGTGACTGGCTCTACTCTACCAAAGATGTGAAAACAAATTAGTGGAGAAAACCAACCCCACATCACAAATTTCAGTGCTACAGTCAGTAAACATCTTACTTTCCACATTTTCATATTTTCCTTTTCCTTTAATAGTTTTATATCATATTCTTTTCTATGTTACATTTAAAAATTTTAATTAGTTCTATAAATGGAAATATCCTATAAAATTCTCATCTCTATGTGTAAAATTTGAAATGGGTATATTGTTTTAGTGTGTGTGTGTGTATATGTGCATATGTGAGTCTTTAAGCTTGAACCCTTCAAATTCCTTATGAAGAAATTCCTAACCATACTCATATTTATATCTTCCATGTCTGTGATAATGACTGATACCTAATTGTTGGTTTAAGTGATTTTCAAATAAATACTTATTTATGTTTTTAGGTGCTTCAAATTCTAGAATACTTACCAGTATCGTGTGTGTGTGTGTGTGTGTGTGTGTGTGTGTGTGTGTGTGTGTAACTCAGTTACTCTTACCTCTGCAACCTCGTGGACTGAAGTCTACCATGTTCCTCTATCCATGGAATTTTCCGGACAAGAATACTGCAGTGGATTGTCTTTTCCTTCTCCAGGGGATCATACTGACCCGAGGATTGAACCTGTGTCTGCTGTACTGGCAGGCAGGTTCTTTACTGCTGCATCACCTAGGAAGCCTACTTCAGCAGTACTATATGATCATGTTAATCAAATTGACTTCATAATATCTTTCCCAAGCTCCACATTCACATTTTGGAATTACTAATGGACATTATATAAATGGGCTTCCTCAGTGGCTCAGCAGGTAAAGAATTCACCTGCAATCCAGGAGACACTGGAGACTTGAGAGACACGGGTTCGAATGAATGAACCAGGGTTGGGACGATCCCCTGGAGGAGGAGATGGCAACCCACTCCAGTACTCTTACTAGGGAAATCCCATGGACAGAGGAGCCTGTAGGGTTACAGTCCAAGGGGTCACAGAGTCAGACACAACTAAACAACTACACACACATATAAGTAGTTCAGCTGAATCTCAAACTTGAAGCTAACTAAACTAAAACATACTACTCCCCCCCCGTCACCCCCCCTCCCCCGAAATAAGCTGTATTCCCTTAGTGTCCTAGGGTTAAATCTTTAGTCACTCACCATGAGTTTCCCAACTACTGCTGAAATAGGCCTAAAAATAAATCTGTTCAGTCCGTTCTATTTCCCAAAGATTTTGATTTGGTTTCTACAATGTGTCCCAGACTAACTGAAACCACATTTTCTCTTCTTCACGTACTTCTACTTCCAGCCACCAAAATTTTTACATAAAATGTTTTGCACTTTTTCACTCCTAAGCCTTTCCTCAAAATGCTCTTTCTAAGTGGAAAATTATCTCTTTACCTCTATACCTTTGATTTATAATCATACCACTCTTTTACTATCCATCTGAAATGTCACTGTCAGCTTGCCATTCATCTCTTTAGCTCTAAGTAGTTACTACCCAAGTTTTTATTATGTCAGAAGCTCTGGATACTCTACTTGCATTATAAGGATTAAAAAGCCATGCTTCCACTCTGCAAACTTACGATTTAATAAGAGGATTTATATATGAAAATACAAAACTGAAACACAACACTTTTTATCATGTTAAATAATTGTCTCAAAAGACTATGTACTAAATCTAGTCAGTAAGACACTAACTAGATCTCAAACTTTTTATTAATTTCAGCAATCTCTGACATATTTCAAAGATGTTTTTCCAAAACAACAAGTATGTAGATGCTGTATATACTTTGTTCTAAATCACACAGGTGTTGTGCCAGGGGATATTTTTACAGAGACCATCAGTAGGGATTGGCAAAATACAACACATATGTGAGAAGCCTAATATTAAAGTAATTTTTTAGTCCATTCCATTATTACAAATATTTATATAACCACACAATTACTGGAAGAAATATGTGACAAAATGGAAAGCTCTTTTTATGGGAATCCTACATTAACATCTTCAGTTGGATTATATCTCTCTTTCTTTCATATTATATAGCAATTTGTTATACTACACAATTACCTTGGCTTTTCTTTCCTCTCTCAACTGCAGACTCCTAGAAGAAATAACTGACCACCATCATTTTATAGCAACAACTCTTGTTAAAATCACCAATCATGCTTTTCTTTTCTCTGTCCTTATTTCATTTGGTCATTCATGAGCTATTATTAGAGTAAGTACTGTGTACTTATTATAGTAAATACTGCCTCTTCTTGGCACTATTATCTCTTGACCTTGCTGGAAGTATTTTTCTTATTTTATCCTTTTCACTGATCTATTACTTTTTTCTACAGAATATTTAATATTCTAGATTTTGCTGCACTCTTGTTCTTTCTCTTTCTCTTTCTCTTTCAGTCTCTCACTCTCTTCCTATAAGGTTATTTTCTTATGAACTTCTATATATTCTTATGGCTGATGACTGACAAATTTAAAAACTTTCTAACATCCACATTAAATATGTAATTGTATTTGCTTGTCTCCACTTTGATGTCTAACAAAATACCAGCATTTAGATGGTTAAAGAATTCTTTTTCCCTCAAATTACTCTTAAAGTTGCATTCTGCACTGTCTCATCAAAAATAATCTTTATGCAACCAGTTTTTCATGCACAAGTATGTTCTTTCTTGTGTCTCATACTTTTTCTGTGTTCAGTTCATGAAAAATTTATTAATTCACCCCAAATTTAATCTTAAAAATATATCCTTGTTTGTTATATATATATATATCTCTACCATTTTAGTTTTGTTACCATCATTGCGTATGTGTCTGAATCAACTGCATCTTAACTAATCTCCTTGCCTCTTTGTTGTTTCTCTCCAGTAGATTATTAGAACAATGGCAGATTGCGTACGTGCTCAGGCTCCAGGAAGAGCCATCACAAAACAATCTGCTTCAGTTTCTTCATAATCCCATTATGGCTCAGATCCCCCTTCACCCAGGGANGACTTCCTTAATACTTCTAAAGATGTCTTGAAACAGTTCTCTTTATCTCAACAATTGGATTCTGTTAAATAGAAACATCCCTATGGATCTACTTAGTAGTGTGCTTATATTTTTCCAATTTGGGTCTCCTAAAAAATGTGCAATAACTGAATCTCTATTTTATCATGCAATAATTATCTTTTCAGCATTTAATAAGGATAATCTGTATAAATTAACTATATACTGGCTCACCTTAGATATGTTAAAATCAACCTCANTAGTAGTGTGCTTATATTTTTCCAATTTGGGTCTCCTAAAAAATGTGCAATAACTGAATCTCTGTTTTATCATGCAATAATTATCTTTTCAGCATTTAATAAGGATAATCTGTATAAATTAACTATATACTGGCTCACCTTAGATATGTTAAAATCAACCTCAACACCTTATTAATGTATTTTTAAAACAAGAATCTTGCAATCTTTCCTCACTGCAAACCTCCTTTTAGAGGAAAACAGTTGCATTAATTTCAGGGGAAGAAAGTTTCTCTCTTAGTTTCAAACATTAGTAATTCAGTTTTTACAAAGGCAATACCTATGAAGACATGCATAGAACTGTTTTCTTATTTGATTTAGTGTCATAAATATAAAGGGAAAAAATAATGCACAGGCTTGTCACATAGCCACAGTGGCTGAAAGCCCAAATTTCATCCTTTCCATATTGTGTGTGTGCAGAAAGGTGTATACTTTTCCTGTGTCAACTTGTTCACGTAAGAGTTGGAGATATTGGGTTGCGTGGAGATAATAAATATTATGATAATTATCCCCGTATTAAGATCAAATATCAGGCTTATGAGAGTACTGTTTCAGGATTATATGAAAAGTGAAAGTTTTTCAGTTGTGTCTGACTCTTTGCAACTGCATGGACTATACAGTCCATGAATTTTCCAGGCCAGAATACTGGAGTGGGTAGCTGTTCCTTTTTCAAGTGGATCTTCCCAACCCAAGAATTGAACCAAGGTTTCCTGCATTGCAAGTGGATTCTTTACCAGCTGTTGCTACCTTCATATTACCACAATAAGCATTAGAGAAATTTGAAAGGGATCTTGTGATATAACAAGAAATATATTTGGTCTTTGTTCCTGATTTTTAGCACAGAGCTCCTAAAATTCCACGAATTTCCTGAGTGATAAAAGCATTTTTTTTGTTCATAATAAGCCCCTTTTGCTCATATAACTTTATGTTAATGAATTGGCTAAGGATAGCACTCCTAGATAGGCTGCACCTGAAAGAACAAGTGATGAGAGTTGGAACTTTAGGACATCTACCAACTTCCCCTGGGAATGGAGAGGGGACCTGGAGATTTAAAAATAGATAAATAAATAGCACTCTTGAATAATGGGATTTGGCTTTTCCAGTAGTCATGTATGGATGTAAGGATCTGGGCCATAAAGAAGGCTGAGTTCTGAAGAATTGATGCTTTTGAACTGCGGTGTTGGAGAAGGCTCCTGAGAGTCCTTTGGACTGCAAGGTTATCAAACCAGTCAATCCCAAAGGAAATCAATGCTGAATATTCATCGGAAGGACTGATGCTGAATGTCCAAAACTTTGGCCACCTGATGAGAAGAGTCAACTCATTGGAAAAGACCCTGATCCTGGGAAAGACGGAAGGCAGGAGAAGGGGACGACAGAGGATGAGATGGTTGGATGGCATCACCAATTCAATGGACATGAGTTTGAGCAAGCTTTGGGACTTAGTGAAGGACAGGGAAGATTGGCATGCTGCAGTCCATGGGATTACAAAGAGCTGGACACAACTAAGTGACTAAACAACAACAGTGGGATGTGTAGAGTTTCTGGGTTGGTGAACACATAAAGGTACTGAGGGTGGTGGTCATAGTGGTGGTGGGGGCATGACAGTACCAGAAAATGCATGGAAACTCTGCACACACACACACGCCACGCATTTTGACCTATACCTCTCTGCCATTACACTGCTGCTGAGATACATCCTTTATAATAAACCAGTAAATATGTTAATTCTCTTCCTGAGTTCTGTGAGCATGTCTAACATATTCTCAACCTAATTGAGGTGGGGAGGGTTTTGAGACACACCAAAACTGGAAATAAATCTGACAGAATTGTAGGCAATCTTAGGCCTTAGTCCTCGGACAGACATCTTAAGTGAAGACCAACTTGTAGAACTGAACCCTTATATCTGGGGGTCTGAGGCTAACTCCAGGTAGTTGGTGCTAATTGGGTTGAATTGTAGGACAGCCAGGTGGTCTTTGGAGAGCTGGAAAGTAATAATTGGAAACACCCCTGAGGGCTATTTGCTTTATTTGGAAACAGAGAGAATGGAGCATAAGTTTTTTTTCAGTCCAGTTTAGTTCCTTTGCTTAGTCCTGTTGAACTATCTGTGACCCCATGGACTACAACTTGCCAGGCCTCCCTGTCCATTGCCAACTCCTGGAGTTTACTTAAACTCATGTCCATTGAGTTGGTGATGCCATCCAACCATCTCATCCTCTGTCGTCCCCTTCTCCTCCTGCCTTCAATCTTTCCCAGGATCAGGGTCTTTCCAATGAGTCAGTTCTTCACATCAGGTGGCCAAAGTATTGGAGTTTCAGCTTCAACATCAGTCCTTCCAATGAATGTTCAGGACTGATTTCCTTTAGGATGGACTGGCTGGATCTCTTTGTAGTCCAAGGGACTCTCAAGAGTCTTCTTCAACACCACAGTTCAAAAGCATCAATTCTCCGGTGCTCAGCTTTATTTGTAGTCCAACTCTCATATCCATACATGACTATTGGAAAAAAGCATAGTTTTGACTAGATGGAACTTTGTTGGCAAAGCAATATCTCTGCTTTTTAATATGCTGTCTAGGTTGGTCATAACTTTTCTACCAAGCAGCAAGTGTCTTTTAATTTCATGGCTGCAGTCACCATCTGCAGGGATTTTGGAGCTCCCCAAAATAAAGTCTGCCTCTGTTTTCACTGTTCACCCATCTATTTGGCATGAAGTGATGGGACTAGATGCCATATTATTAGTTTTCTGAATGTTGAGTTTTAAGCCAACTTTTTCATTCTCCTCTTTCATTTTCATCAAGACACTCTCTAGTACTTCGTTTTCAGCCATAAGGGTGGTGTCATTTCCATATCCGAGATTATTGATATTTCTCCCAGCAATCTTAATTCCAGTTTGTGCTTACTCCAGCCCAGCATTTCTCATGAGTACTCTGCATACAAGTTAAATAAGCAGGGTGACAATATATAGCCTTGATGTACTCCTTTTCCTATTTGGAACCAGTCTGTTTTTCCATGTCCAGTTCTAACTGCTGCTTCTTGACCTATACGAATTTCTCAGGAAGCAGGTCAGTGGTCTGGTATTCCCATCTCTCTAAGAATTTTCCACAGTTTTTTGTGATCCACACAAAGACTTTGGGTTAGTCAATAAAGCAGAAGTAGATATTTTTCTGGAACTCTCTTGCTTTTTTAATGATCCAATTGATGTTGGCAGTTTGATCTCTGTTTCCTCTGCCTTTACTAAATCCAGCTTGAACATCTGGAAGTTCACAGTTCACATACTGTTGAAGCCTGGCTTGGAGAATTTTGACCATTACTTTACTAATGTGTGAGTTGAGTGCAACTGTGTGGTAGTTTGTGCATGCAGCACTTTCACAGCATCATCTTTTAGAATTTGAAATTGCTCAACTGGAATTCCATCATCTGCACTAGCTTTGTTCATAGTGATGCTTCCTAAGACCTACTTGACTTCACATCCAGAATGTCTGGCTCTGGGTGAGTGATCATATGATCATGATTATCTGGGTCATGAAGATCTTTTTTTGTACAGTTCTTCTGTGTATTCTTTCCATTTCTTGTTAATAACTTCGGCTTCTGTTAGGTTCATATCATTTCTGTCCTTTATTGTGTCCATCTTTGTATAAATGTTCCCTTGGTATCTCTAATTTTCTTGAAGAGATCTCTAGTCTTTTTCATTCTGTTGTTTACCTCTTTTTTTTTTTTGTTTTAACATTGATCACTGAGGAAGACTTTCTTATCTCTCCTTGCTATTCTTTGTATTGTGCATTCAAATGGGTGTATCTTGTCTTTTCTCCTTTGCCTTTAGCTTCTCTTCTTTTCTCAGCTATTTGTAAGGTCTCCTCAGACAACCATTTTGCTTTTTCGCGTTTCTTTTTGGGGATGGTCTTGATCACTTCCTCCTGTACAATGTCACAAACCTCCTTCCTTAGTTCTTCAGGCACTCTGCCTATCAGATCTAATGTCTTCAATCTATTTGTTACTTCCACTGTACAATTGTAAGGATTTGATTTAGTTCATACCTGAATGGTCTAGTGGTTTTCCCTACTTTCTTCAATTTGAGTCTGAATTTGGCAATAAGGAGTTCATTATCTGAGCCACAGTCAGCTCCCGGCCTTGTTGTTGCTGATTGTATAGAACTTCTCCATCTTTGGTTCAAAGAATATAATCAATCTGAATTCAGTATTGACCATTTGGTGATGTCCATGTGTAGAGTCTTCTCTTGTGTTGTTGCAAGAGGGTATTCTCTATGACCAGTGTGTTCACTTGACAAAACTCTGTGAGCCTTTACCCTACCTCATTTTATACTCCAAGAGAGTTGTATACCTTGATAAAAATATACATGTGTTCTTGATATAATTTTTCTCACACAATTACTGTACTACAAAAATATGCTTCAGTTAATGAAATATACTTAACTCCAAACTGTTATAAAATATCCTGTATTTAAACATTTGTATCTTTTCTCAAGAATATTTATACTGGTACCGATTTATGCTCATATCTTGTTAACCCACATAGCTCTTTCATAAGATTTAGAAATTGCCAAATAAGCTAAACGATTACAGTGAGCTTTGCATTTGTATTGTAAACTATAAATTGTCACTTACCATGAACAATGCCAATGAGTGAACAACAAAGGCATTTACTATATACCTCTATGGAGAAGGAACCAGGTGCTGATATAGCTCTTGACCTTCAACAACCCCTGAGGGAGTTCAGGGTGGCATGAGGCACTCTGTGTTGCAGGGAATCTGGTGGGACAGGTCTTTAGATAGTTGGATGTTTTTAGAAACAGATTTTATGACCTCTGTTTGGAAACAAATTTTGAGATCATAAAATTTTATTGAGATCATAAAATCCTTTCATCTCCTCATATCTAGAGAAGCACCTAATCCCTCCATGGTGATATCAGATCCTCATGACTAACAAATGCTTCATGGTGTTGAACTCCCCCTTCACCAGAACCTTATTTATTGAACTTCACCCACTGCAGCTTTGGAGCAGTCTCTCAGAGTTATCTGAGATGTCTCTTCCCAGACTGCAGTCCTCATGTTGCCCCAAATAAAACTTAATTCACAAGTCTCAAGTTGTACATCTTTTTTAGTTGACAGTATTTCTACAGGAAACATGATTTCTATAGATGAATCAAGTCAATAACTTGGAAACCTATGTAAATCATACCTTTATTATAAAAAAATTGTACTTTTAATAAGTTTAGTCCTGTTTGAAGAGCTTATTTAAATATTTCTAATCTTAACAATTCTTAGATTTGTTTTATGTTTCAAAATTAATATGTATGTCTCAAGGCTATTAGTATGCATATTTGGAAAGGTGATTGAGTTTTAATGTCTAAAGTAAAGTTATATATGTATAAACGAGAAATATGTTTGGATTAAAGTTCTAAAAGTTCTAAAGTTCTAAAAGCTAAAAAAAATTGAAGAAAACAGACTGGGTGGAAATATTGAGTTCTGTTAACAACATATATGTTGAGAAAGGATTGTGAATAATAAGCTGGGTGAGTATAAGCATTTTGGTGGAAAGCACAGCGGGAACTTTGGCTCAGGTGAGATGTGATTAGATATGAAGTGTCTAGGCTGGAGCTAGACATCTCACCCTTACCAGGAAGGCAGTTTCATGGAAAGCCCGGCTGAGGAGAATGAAGAGCAGTGTCATGTCAGAGAACAGCCCAGGTGCTGTGACTTTTCTACATGGCAGAACTGTCCTCCTGCACAGCACATTTGCACAGTCTCATTCCCACTTTCAGGTGCAGTTATAGATCATTCATTTATTTAAATGATGCTTCTTTCATGAAAGACCCTCTCAGTTCAGTTCAGTTCAGTCACTCAGTTGTGTTTGACTCTTTGCAATCCCATGAATTGCAGCACGCCAGGCCTCCCTGTCCATCACCAACTCCCAGAGTTCACTCAGATTCACGTCCATCGAGTCCGTGATGCCATCCAGCCATCTCATCCTCTGTCGACCCCTTCTCCTGNTCACGCCCTCTCCCTTCCTTTTCTGTCTTCCGTAGTATTGTCCACTGAAAGCTGTAGACAGACATAGGAGTGGTGAATCCCCAGGGGCAGGTTAATCCACCCTGTTTGCCTGAGTTAAGGAATTGTTGGTGATAGGGTTCATACCCCAGAGAAGGCAATGGCACCCCACTCCAGTATTCTTGCCTGGAAGATCCCATGGACAGAGGAGCCTGGTGGGCTGCAGTCAATGGGGTCACTAGGAGTCGGACACGACTGAGTGACTTCACCAACTCCCAGAGTTCTCTCAGATTCATGTCCATCGAGTCCGTGATGCCATCCAGCCATCTCATCCTCTGTCGACCCCTTCTCCTGCCCCCAATCCCTCCCAGCATCAGAGTCTTTTCCAGTGAGTCAACTCTTCTCATGAGGTGGCCAAAGGACTGGAGTTTCAGCTTTAGCATCATTCCTTCCAAAGAACATCCAGGGCTGATCTCCTTCAGAATGGATTGGCTGGATCTCCTTGAAATCCAAGGGACTCTCAAGAGTCTTCTCCAATATCACAGTTCAAAAGCATCAATTTTTTGTTGCTCGGCTTTCTTCACAATCCAACTCTCACATCCATACATGACCACTGGAAAAACCACAGCCTTGACTAGATGGACCTTAGTCGGCAAAGTAATGTCTCTGATTTTGAATATGCTATCTAGGTTGGTCATAACTTTTCTTCCAAGGAGTAAGCGTCTTTTAATTTCATGGATGCAGTCACCATCTACTCTAAGGAAAAAAAGTAGGCAAAAATGCTTATGACAATTTTCTTAAGCTGAATCAGTTCCAAATAGTCTTGAAGTAAAATCATAGTGGAAGAAGAAAAAGACAAACATTAAGTTAGTCTTTTAACTAATATGGGATTAGTTTAATTCTTTTACTTTTTATTCAGTTCTTCAACTGATGTAATAAATAGACTGAACTTTAATTCAAGATTTACATTGATTCTATCTTCTGAAGTTACTCTCTTAGAGGTAACTAGATGTCACCAAGCCTAACTGTCCTAACATGGGTAGCAGAGAGTACTAATTTCCTGTAATATGTTGTAAAAATCAAATGTAATTTGCAAAACATTTGGCACAAATTTATTTAAAAGTATACTTTCTATTTTCCATTCCTCATCAATTTGTGCATTTTTAGGAATGATATGTAGTTGACATACACCAATATAACGCTACATGCATGCTCAGTTGCTTCAGTTGTGTCTGACTTTTTGTGGCCCTATGGACTGTAGCCCACCAGGCTCCTCTGTCCATGGGAGTCTCCAGCAAGAATATTCACATTGCCATGCCTTCTTCCAGGGTATCTTCTGGACCCAGGAATATACCCATGTCTCCTGCATTGCAGACAGATTCTTTACTGCTGAGCTACATGGTGAAGCCCAACATAGTGCTCAGTTCAGTTCAGTTCAGTACCTCAGTCATGTCCGACTCTTTGTGACCCCATGAACCAGAGCGCGGAGGCCTCCCTGTCCATCACCAGCTCCCAAAGTCTACCCAAACAAACGTCCATTGAGTCAGTGATGCTATACACCATGTCATCCTCTGTCATCCCCTTCTCCTCCTGCCCTCAATCTTTCCCAGCATCAGGGTCTTTTCAAATGATTCAGCTCTTTGCATCAGGTGGCCAAAGTATTGGAGTTTCAGCTTCAACATCAGTCCTTCCAATGAACACCCAGGACTGATCTCCTTTAGAATGGATTGGTTGGATCTCCTTGCAGTCCAAGGGACTCTCAAGAGTCTTCAACACCACAGTTCAAAAGCATCAATTCTTTGGTGCTCAGCTTTCTTTATAGTCCAACTCTCATATCCATACATGACCACTGGAAAAACCATAGCCTTGACTAAATGGCCTTTGTTGACAAAGTAATGTCTTCTTTTTAATATGCTGTCTAGGTTGCTCATAACTTTCCTTCTAAGGAGTAAGTGTCTTTTAATTTCATGGCTGCAATCACCCCCTGCAGTGATTTTGGAGCCCAGAAAAATAAAGTCAGCCAGTATTTCCACTGTTTTCCCATCTATTTGCCATGAATTGATGGGACTGGATGCCAATGTCTCAGTTTTCTGAATGTTGAGGTTT
>SJYV01014736.1:46998-80622 GCA_006410875.1 Neotragus pygmaeus
GTAATTAATGTCTGGATTAAATAGACATGATTTCCTACAAAAAATTCTCATACAAGAAGAGTTTACTGTCTCTTTTTGCATTTTTTAAAATACTAATAATGTAAATAGTGTTCAAAAAGTGATGGAAAACATAAGTACTTTTTCTTAAAATATAAAAGTGCTTGGCTATTCCTCCCTTGGCTAAAAAAAATTAAAGTGAGCTGAAGGAGCAGAAAAGTAAAACTATGATAATCTCTAAAATGTTTTATAAAAAATACACTTTTTGCAACATTTGGAAAAAAATATTATAGTATGAGAAATCCTCAGAAGGTAAAGCAGATACTTTGTTGGTTCAGTAATTTGTGATTACTTTTATTCCATAGGAAATAAGAGTATCTTGCTTTTTAGTGAATTGTGTCACTACTGGTTTAAAAAAATGGAGACTATGGTAAATGTTTCAAAATCTATTCTGCAAACTCCTAAATAAATTTGTGTGGAATAGAAGAACAATTGCACATCCTGTAGCCTACTGTGATAAGGGTCAATTTTCAATTTTTTTTTAACTCCTGAAAAAAATCTAATTGGACATAATTGATACCAAGGTCCTTTAACCAGGAGACATTTAGTGAGGGGGGTAGTGATTTTTCATGAGAATAAAGAATCTTGAGCTGTCCAATACAGTAGAAGGCGCACACACACACACACACACACACACACACTTCATCATTGCCTATATCTGTTGTTTCCAGAGGCTTGATCAAAACAAACAGGTGGCTCACATGGCATGCATGTTTTGATATGCAGTTAGTATTCAGTAGAGAAAATACATGTTGTTGTTTTGGTACTTGCCTAAGTTCTTTGTATCCAAGCAACTTTGCACTAAGCAGATGGTATATCACAGAAGATTCTACAGATATTTAATGATTCAAAAGGAGATATTAGGAAATAATTTACACCAACAAATTTAAAAACCTAGTTAAAATGGATAAAACCTTGACAACCAAAACTTACTAAAACAGATGTTGGAAGACCAGAGAATCTGAATAATCTCATCTGTTTGAATTTGAACAACAACAAAAACTTCCCTAAATACACCTGTAGACCTGATTGACTTTATAATGAATCTGATTAAATATTTAAGGAGAAAATACTATTTCTATGTAAACTCTTTCAGAAAACAGAGGAGGAAACAAATTTAGACTTATATTTAGAAGCCAGCAGTATCATGACTCTATATTCCCCCAAACAAATTTGCAAGAATAACAAATAACTGTTATATACATCTGTGTCTCTTTTGCTGTCTCACATACAGGGTTATCGTTACCATCTTTTGGTGGGATGATTTGGGAGAATGGCATTGAAACAGGTATAGTATCATAAATGAAATGACTCGCCAGTCCAGGTTTGATGCAGGATACAGGATCCTTGGGGCTGGTGCACTGAGACGACACAGAGGGATGGTACGGGGAGGGAGGAGGGACGGGGGCTCAAGATGGGTAACATATGTATACCTGTGGCAGATTCATGTTGATGTATGGCAAAACCAATACAGTATTGTAAAGTAATTAACCTCCAATTAAAATAAATAACTTTATATTAAAAAAAAGAATAACAAATGACCAAATAATGTATTTGATGAACAGAGAAATGCAGTTCCTAATAAAGTTTTAAAAATGAATGCATCAGTTTATAAAAAGGGGGAATAACTCATGCCAAGAAGTTTCATTGTAGGAATGCACAGTTGGGTAACATATGAAAAACAGTCAATGTCAGGAACTGTATCAAACCTGGATGGCTCAGCAGGCTACATCCATGGGGTCACATAGAGTAGGACAGGACTGATGATAAGTATATATATATATATTTGAAAGTGAAAGTGAAGTCACTTGGTCATGTCCAGCTCTTTGCGACCCCATGGACTGTAGCCCACCAGGCTCCTCCGTCCATGGGATTTTCCAGGCAAAAATACTGAAGTGGGTTTCCATTTCCTTTTCCAGGGGATCTTCCCAATCCAGCGATCGAACTCAGGTCTCCCGCATTGCAAGCAGATGCTTTAACCTCTGAGACACCATGGAAACCCCCCCACACCACACACACACACACACACACACACACACACACACACACACACACACACACACACACACACAGAAGGCAATGGCATCCCACTCCAGTACTCTTGCCTGGAAACTCCCATGGATGGAGGAGCCCGGTAGGCTGCAGTCCATGGGGTCGCTGAGTCAGACACGACTGAGCGACTTCACTTTCATGCCTTGGAGAAGGAAATGGCAACCCACTCCAGTGTTCTTGACTGGAGAATCCCAGGGATGATGGAGCCCAATGGGCTGCCGTCTGTGGGGTCGCACAGAGTCGGACACGACTGAAGCAACTTAGCAGCAGCAGCAGCAGCAGCATATATATGTTCATATCAAATCCATTTAAAGAAGAAAAATCATATAATTTTCTCAATAGCTGTAGAAAATACACTTCCCCAAACCAAATATTATTCATGATAAAAATGCTACATAAACTGGGATCAGAAGGAAATACTCCTAGTCTGATTAACAGTATCCATGAAACAATCACTTGTGACTTTTCTGATAGGGTTTAATATCAATACATAAAATGATGTTCTTTAGGAATAACTTTCCCCCCTAGATGAAAGCTTAAATCCTATTTAATTCATTTCTTGTATTTTAGTTTAGACTTCAAGATATTGACCACAATTTCTTGTTCCTATTTATACTCAACATTAACATTAAAATGAGTATAGAAAGGACTTTCTTTGTGTCCACATTTTCTTTATTAGGCAATGTTCCAATAGCTTTGGAAATATAGGGAATTAAAATCTATTAGCAATAAACACTGCCCCTTGGGAAATCCAGCTCTTGGAAATGTCTTAAATATCTAGTTTATCTTTACAAACACTAATTTCAAAACTTCTATAAAATTAAATTCTAAATTCAGCAAACCAAAATGTCTCCTTGTTATATTTAAAACCCACTTCTTAGTATGTTTATCTTCCCTAAAAACCACTCTACTGAAGTGAATGATCAAGCATATTATCACCATTACCAGTAGGGTCATTTTCTTATGCTGCAGGGTACTGTAGATTCATTATAAAGCAATTGCTGTCCCTATAAGATAGATTTATTTTTGATAGGATTCCCTCTTTTATAGATACTCATGTGGGAATCATGTAGTTACCACATAATTACAAGACACTCATTAAATTATGTAGTTTGCTAGTGGTTTATTAAATTAATACCTGGAGGTAGTCTGAACATGTTCAGTGCATCAAAAAAGTGTCAGAAAAAAGAGCACTACCTCCTAATATTTCTCTTAGCCAAAAAACTCAATGGTTTGGTCAGCATTACATACACATGTTAAAATAGCTAAAAGTTTCAAATTAGTTCTTATTGTAGTGGCACTTAAACAACTCTAAATTAATTCCCCAAGGATTTTTAAAGTACTCAGCCTGAAATCTTTGTATTTTTAGCATTTTTTGTTTTGATAATAAGTTTGAATTAAATGGACACATAAGTCATTTTCAGACTCATGAATCATTCAATTTTTCCAACTTGCCTTAAAATTTTTAATGTCAAAACAATCTAACTGTGAAGTTTTACAATTAACTTTTCAACAGTCTACTTTTGAGACATGAATTTTGAGGAATAACCTGTATCATTTTACTTCTTTGGAACTCAATTTCAGTTATCATTGTCATTATAAGTAATTTTAAATTCATTTATCAAATCTGGGTTAAAGAATATAAACAGTTTGGTGCAACTTTTATATCAAAACATGAGACCACAAATACAGTTACTGGTTCATGGACAGTTTCATTTCCCTCAGTAGCAGTTTTCATGAAGGAAATAGTAATAGATTAGTTGTTCCAAAGATGGAATGAAAACTCATAAAACAGATATAAGGCTCAAAGAAGAGTTGAACAAAAGTGCTAGGAAGGCATCTATGGCCTAAAAATAAAACCCTGAGAGAATCACATTAAATGATAAGTAGAATGGCTCTTGACTACTTCCTAATAGCTATATTCCATCTGCATTGCCTAAATTCCATCTGCATTCCTGCATTCTGTCTTGATGATTTGCAGAGCTATGGACATTTATAAAATAAAAACTTTCAGCTTTCCCTGGAGAAAGTACTGACCCACTGCTGACTTTAAGCTTATAATATTGTTATTTATTCATATAGTAAATGGATAGGTGACAAAACTTTCAGCTGAATAACCAATTATCAGAGAAGAAACAAACATTATGCAATGAAAGCCTAACTTTTCTTTGTTATTTTCCTGTTTTGGGCTTCGTACTAAGTCATTTTAAGANTTTTCAGCTTTCCCTGGAGAAAGTACTGACCCACTGCTGACTTTAAGCTTATAATATTGTCATTTATTCATATAGTAAATGAATAGGTGACAAAACTTTCAGCTGAATAACCAATTATCAGAGAAGAAACAAACATTATACAATGAAAGCCTAACTTTTCTTTGTTATTTTCCTGTTTTGGGCTTCGAACTAAGTCATTTTAAGAGTGGCAAACTTGTCTTATTATTTAGATTACAAAAAGATACGGAAAATTTGTTGGTTATTGAATTTTTATTTTCCTTTTAATTCCTGGTTCATACATAACTTTGATCATACCATTAAGTTATTTCTTTTAAGTATCTGGAAATGAGAGCCTAAGATAACTTTGGGTGCTTGGATTTTCTAATTAATCTCCAATGATAACAAAATTGAAATTAAATACACCTAGAAAAGTCACAAGTGATGTGATATATAAATATATCTACATCTATGTCTATACTTGTATCTGTATCACAGAATCAAAGTTGAATTATGTTCTCTGAAAGATAATTACTATCTTTCAGGATATTTTGATGATATTTTCACAAATATAGACTTAATCATTGGAGAAAGCAGTGGCAACCCACTCCANACACACACACACACACACACACACACACACACACACACAGAAGGCAATGGCATCCCACTCCAGTACTCTTGCCTGGAAACTCCCATGGATGGAGGAGCCCGGTAGGCTGCAGTCCATGGGGTCGCTGAGTCAGACACGACTGAGCGACTTCACTTTCACGCCTTGGAGAAGGAAATGGCAACCCACTCCAGTGTTCTTGACTGGAGAATCCCAGGGATGATGGAGCCCAATGGGCTGCCGTCTGTGGGGTCGCACAGAGTCGGACACGACTGAAGCAACTTAGCAGCAGCAGCAGCAGCAGCATATATATGTTCATATCAAATCCATTTAAAGAAGAAAAATCATATAATTTTCTCAATAGCTGTAGAAAATACACTTCCCCAAACCAAATATTATTCATGATAAAAATGCTACATAAACTGGGATCAGAAGGAAATACTCCTAGTCTGATTAACAGTATCCATGAAACAATCACTTGTGACTTTTCTGATAGGGTTTAATATCAATACATAAAATGATGTTCTTTAGGAATAACTTTCCCCTCTAGATGAAAGTTTAAATCCTATTTAATTCATTTCTTGTATTTTAGTTTAGACTTCAAGATATTGACCACAATTTCTTGTTCCTATTTATACTCAACATTAACATTAAAATGAGTATAGAAAGGACTTTCTTTGTGTCCACATTTTCTTTATTAGGCAATGTTCCAATAGCTTTGGAAATATAGGGAATTAAAATCTATTAGCAATAAACACTGCCCCTTGGGAAATCCAGCTCTTGGAAATGTCTTAAATATCTAGTTTATCTTTACAAACACTAATTTCAAAACTTCTATAAAATTAAATTCTAAATTCAGCAAACCAAAATGTCTCCTTGTTATATTTAAAACCCACTTCTTAGTATGTTTATCTTCCCTAAAAACCACTCTACTGAAGTGAATGATCAAGCATATTATCACCATTACCAGTAGGGTCATTTTCTTATGCTGCAGGGTACTGTAGATTCATTATAAAGCAATTGCTGTCCCTATAAGATAGATTTATTTTTGATAGGATTCCCTCTTTTATAGATACTCATGTGGGAATCATGTAGTTACCACATAATTACAAGACACTCATTAAATTATGTAGTTTGCTAGTGGTTTATTAAATTAATACCTGAAGGTAGTCTGAACATGTTCAGTGCATCAGAAAAGTGTCAGAAAAAAGAGCACTACCTCCTAATATTTTTCTTAGCCAAAAAACTCAATGGTTTGGTCAGCATTACATACACATGTTAAAACAGCTAAAAGTTTCAAATTAGTTCTTATTGTAGTGGCACTTAAACAACTCTAAATTAATTCCCCAAGGATTTTTAAAGTACTCAGCCTGAAATCTTTGTATTTTTAGCATTTTTTGTTTTGATAATAAGTTTGAATTAAATGGACACATAAGTCATTTTCAGACTCATGAATCATTCAATTTTTCCAACTTGCCTTAAAATTTTTAATGTCAAAACAATCTAACTGTGAAGTTTTACAATTAACTTTTCAACAGTCTACTTTTGAGACATGAATTTTGAGGAATAACCTGTATCATTTTACTTCTTTGGAACTCAATTTCAGTTATCATTGTCATTATAAGTAATTTTAAATTCATTTATCAAATCTGGGCTAAAGAATATAAACAGTTTGGTGCAACTTTTATATCAAAACATGAGACCACAAATACAGTTACTAGTTCATGGACAGTTTCATTTCCCTCAGTAGCAGTTTTCATGAAGGAAATAGTAATAGATTAGTTGTTCCAAAGATGGAATGAAAACTCATAAAACAGATATAAGGCTCAAAGAAGAGTTGAACAAAAGTGCTAGGAAGGCATCTACAGCCTAAAAATAAAACCCTGAGAGAATCACATTAAATGATAAGTAGAATGGCTCTTGACTACTTCCTAATAGCTATATTCCATCTGCATTGCCTAAATTCCATCTGCATTCCTGCATTCTGTCTTGATGATTTGCAGAGCTATGGACATTTATAAAATAAAAATTTTCAGCTTTCCCTGGAGAAAGTACTGACCCACTGCTGACTTTAAGCTTATAATATTGTCATTTATTCATATAGTAAATGAATAGGTGACAAAACTTTCAGCTGAATAACCAATTATCAGAGAAGAAACAAACATTATACAATGAAAGCCTAACTTTTCTTTGTTATTTTCCTGTTTTGGGCTTCGAACTAAGTCATTTTAAGAGTGGCAAACTTGTCTTATTATTTGGATTACAAAAAGATACGGAAAATTTGTTGGTTATTGAATTTTTATTTTCCTTTTAATTCCTGGTTCATACATAACTTTGATCATACCATTAAGTTATTTCTTTTAAGTATCTGGAAATGAGAGCCTAAGATAACTTTGGGTGCTTGGATTTTCTAATTAATCTCCAATGATAACAAAATTGAAATTAAATACACCTAGAAAAGTCACAAGTGATGTGATATATAAATATATCTACATCTATGTCTATACTTGTATCTGTATCACAGAATCAAAGTTGAATTATGTTCTCTGAAAGATAATTACTATCTTTCAGGATATTTTGATGATATTTTCACAAATATAGACTTAATCATTGGAGAAAGCAGTGGCAACCCACTCCAGTACTCTTGCCTGGAAAATGCCATTGACGGAGGAACCTGGTAGGCTGCAGTCCATGGGGTCACAAAGAGTCAGACATGACTGAGCGACTTCACTTTCACTTTTCACTTTCATGCACTGGAGAAGGAAATGGCAACCCACTCCAGTGTTCTTGCCTGGAGAATCCAGGGCAGAGCCTGGTGGGCTGCAGTCTATGGGGTCGCACAGAGTCGGACACAACTGAAGCGACTTAGCAGCAGCAGCGGCAGACTTAATCATGTGTTCTGGTTTAATGAAAGAGCAAGAGGTGACTGAATGGGAACATTCTGAAAGAGGTAATCAATAATGAAAAAAAAAAGAATTATTCTTTTTTATTTCAGTATCATGTGTCTAAAGTGCAATATATCAGTTCAGTTCAGTCGCTCAGTCATGTCCGACTCTTTGCGACCCCATGACAAAGGTGTGATATTAATCATGCCTTCAGACTAGGGGAAAAAAAAAAATGAGTTTGTGCTCCTTCATTTTTTAAATGTATTTTTAGTTATCCTGTTCTTTAGAAATTAGGTCCTGATGTTAGGTGACTTACAGTGTGTTCTGTGGTAGCTGGAAGGCACAACAGACCATGATCTATGTCTGAATTTGTTCAGCCATTGACTGCCCAGACACAAGAAAGAAGATTCTCTCCTCTCTGATCTTCATGCCATCTTTCAGGTCTAGAGCCAGGGAGGAGAAGACAGAAAATTTGTGGTGCTTCTCTCCGTTCCAGTATGCCAAGAGACCAGAGACAGAAAAATTCACTCTGAGGGCACTGTTTAGACAGGATTTGTTCCCTTCTGATAGTCTGGGCCTTTAACTCATACTAACATTTTATTTGTATCAGAGTGAAGAGGGGAAAAAAGGCCTGTACTTATTATCCATAAGAGATCCCAGTAAGCTCTGAGTTCTCACTCACACACTGCAGGTCTTTCACAGTGACCTGCTCGGGAAAGGCTGCTTTCTTGGGAGATGTAGATGAGATGGAGTTAAAAATGAAGAGAAAGTAAGATATACTTCAGCTGCTGTGTATGTGCTCAGTCATGTCCGACTCTTTGCAACCCATGCACTGTAGCCCGTCAGGCTCTTCTGTCCATGGGGTTCTTCAGGCAAGAGTACTGGAGTGGGTTGCCATTTCCTTCTCCAGAGAATCTTTCCAACCCAAGAATCAAACCCTCACCACCTGTATTGGCAGGTGATTCTTTACCACTCTGCCACCTGGGAAGCCCACTTCAGCTGCTACCTTCACAGAATCCTCTCCTTTCCCTCACCACATTTTATTTACGGTAAAACAAATTGCTTTTTTTTTTTTATATAAAACCTGATCATAATCATGGCCTATGACTTCTCAGTGAAGGTGGGGGGCTGCAAGGGAATGGAGCATTGAAACAATTAGAAGAATAAGGAAGCCCTCTAGTCAGACTGACACCGTTTTTATTTTCTTATCTCTATCAGGCATTTATAAACAGACATTTAAGATTCTGTTGATAGGATGACGATTTGCCTAAAAATTCCCATTTTATCCCCAAATAAGTCAATTAGTACCTGCTAATTGTTTTTAGCACATTTTAAAATTTCTTAAGTGTCTGTGTTTGGAAGATAGATTAATAGTCACCTTAAATACAGAGGATTTTTCTTAACTGTTTCTTAACAACTAAAGTGTAGGAAGAAATAATTATGGTAGTAGACTTTTTTTTTTTTTTGCAATTAACCTTTAGCTAAAACATTCTGAATATATTTATTTTAAATTAATTGTGGGGCAGCAGTTATATTTTGACCAAAAGTTTAATATATGACTTATATTTGGGCTTATCAGTATATACAATTTCTGCATTCATAATTAGTAATATTTAAAATGTATGTAGTCATAATCCTTTGTATATACTTCATATTAATATTCATTTTTGCTAGATCCACAAAGCTGAGTTTTTCTTAACACATTTATAATAATTATTTTGATCCTTAGTTTGTCATTAAGGCCTGTGTGATGGCCTGTACATTTTATCCTCTCACAACAAACCTAAGAAAATATTTTATCATTATTTTCATTTTACAGGTTGAAATATTATAGATAAACTCTGAACAACCATCTCTGCGTATTCACCCTCTCTCAGAAATTTCCAGAAACTATGGAGGCTGGTGAGTAACTCATGCTCTACATTCCCCACCTTGCAAAATTCCAACCCCTGTATCAATCTGTCTAATCCAGCACCCAAGACTCCTTTCTCTGATAAATCCGAATTGTTTTTCTCTTTTTGGACTCTCCTAACTGTGCTCTCTGGAGAAGGCAATGACACCCCACTCCAGTGCTCTTGCCTGGAAAATCCCATGGACGGAGGTGCCTGGTAGGCCGTAGTCCATGGGGTCGCGGAGTCAGACACGAATGAGTGACTTCACTTTCACTTTCACTTTACACTTTCATGCATTGGAGAAGGAAATGACAACCTACTCCAGTGTTCTTGCCTGGAGAATCCCAGGGATGGCGGAGCCAGGTGGGCTGCCATCTATGGGGTCATGCAGAGTCAGACACGATTGGAGTGACTTAGCAGCAGCAGCAGCAACTGTGCTCTCTGATGCTTCTTGTATGCTCATTCTCTTGATTTAAGTTCATTCCCATTTGTGGGCATAGCTGAAATTCAATTCTTCTATACCTCTCTCCTCTCCTTCCCAGTGTTGTTGAACAGTTTCTGTGGATCTTTCTCCCTGTACAAAGTAGATGCTCCATTAGCTACTGTATTCTCTTTTCCTTGTCTCATCAGAATATTGAATATCTTGTAGAAAACTTGGTCAGTCTTTAGAAATGTACTTGAATAAAGTTTGAACAACCATAGGAAGATACAAAGTGTCCACTCCTGATTATAAATGCCCCCATAATGAAATAGAATTTGTCACAGTTCTTGAGTTTTACATTTCTGTCATTCCAAATTTGCAATGAATGGTATTTTTCCAATTCTCATAAAGACACTTTGGACCAGGCTGGATGAATACTCTCCTTCATCTGAACTACTGTGAACAGGGTACTTGATTGTTGAATCCTTGTACATTTGTCTGGAGCTCCATGCATAGATGATCTTTCAGTTCAGTTCAGTTGCTCAGTGGTGTGACTGCAACCCCATGGCCTGCAGCACACTAGGCTTCCCTGTCCACCACCAACTCCAAGAGCTTGCTCAAATTCATGTCCATCAAGTTGGTGATGCCATCCAACCATCTCATCCTCTGTTGTCCGCTTCTCCTCTTCTGGGTAGGGATAAACAGATAGCTCACTAGCTGCTTGGTACTAAATGAGCAAAGAGGAATTGCCAACTTTTATCTAACCATTTATATTTCCTAATTCTCAGCCAAAGATCTTACTTCCTCTATCACTGAGGACATTAGGGGAGAGATGTCATAAAGCTCTCTTCACTAGAATTAAAAACCATTTCCAATTGTTGCCATATTTATTACTTGTCATGGCTGTATAACAATCACAAATTTAGCCTCTTGAGATGATACTCATTTATCAGTATCTATTCCTGTAGGACAGAAGTGCAGCATAGCATGGTTAGATTCTCTGATAAGGATCTAAGGAGGGTGAAATCAAGGTGTCTACTGTTCTCATCTGGGACTCTGGCTCCTGTTCCGCAATCACTGGTTATTAGCAGAATTCACTCCCTAACATTTTCCATGGGATCCTCTCTATCTTCAAGTAGGCAACAGTGGGTCCTTTTCACACTTAGAATCTCTTTGATATTCCCTTCTATTTCATCTCCCTGATTTCTTTTTCTTTTTCTTTTTTTTTTTTGGCGGCTTTCTCATCTTCCTTTTGAAGATGACATACAGATGTGTGTTCAACTGCTTACTCATGTCTGACTCTTTGCAACTCCATGGTCTGTAGCCTGCTAGGCTCCTCTGTCCATGGCATTCCCCAGGAAAGAATAGGAGTAGGTTGCCATTTCCTTGTCCAGAGTATCTTCTGGACCCAGGAATTGAACCCATGTCTCCTGCACTGCAGGTAGATTCTTTACCGCTGAGCCACCAAGGAAGTCTGATATAGATAATCTATATAGTTATATAATCTGGGAAACTTTTCTCTTTTAAGGCCAGTGGATTAGTAACTTTCATTATATATTCAAAGTTTCTTGTATAATGTAACATACTGTAATTATGGGAGTGGCATTCGGTGTGTAGATAAGGGGCAAAATCCTGCCTATCACACTAAAATATGAAAGGGTGTCCTCAACAGGAAAAAAATGATTTTGTGAACTAATCATAAAGTCAAATTGATTAAAAAAATAGCATGAGAAACTAAAGGATACTTGCTCCTTGGAATAAAATTTATGAAAAATGATACAGCATATTAAAAAGCAGAAACATCTGCTGACAAAGGTCCGTATAGTCAAAGCTATAGATTTTACAACAGTCATGTGTGGATGTGAGAGTTGGACCATAAAGAAGGCTGAGCATCAAAGATTTGAGGACTTTGAACTGTGGTGCTGAAGACTCTTAAGAGTCCCTTGGACAGCCAGGAGATCAAACCAGTAAATCCTAAAGGAAATCAACACTAAATATTCATTGGAAGGACTGATGCTGAAGCTGAATCTCCAATACTTTGGCCACTTGGTGTGAAGAGCTGACTCACTGGAAAAAAATCCTAATTCTGGGAAAGATTGAGGGCATGAGGAGAAGGGATCAACAGAAGATGAGATAGCTGTATGGCATCACTGACTCAATGGACAGGAGTTTGAGCAAACTCTGAGAGATAGTGAAGGACAAGGAAGCTTGGCATCTGTAGTTCATGGGGGTCACAAAAAGTCAAATACTTAGTGAGTGAACAAGAATAAAGCATGAAAAATATCATAGCTGCCCTGGAGCAAATAAAGTTGGGGAGAGTACTATTTGTAGACTGTACTCACCTTCCCTTTGGACTTTTCAAAATTATCACCCACATGAAGCATAAAGTCTATCTGAAATTCCCTCTCTTTCTTTCTTTCTCTCTCTTCCCACCTCCCTCTTCCCCTTCCCCTTTCTCTAATCTCTCTTTCATGATTAGACTTATTTTAGAAGAAACTAGGCATCAAGTTAATGTTTATTAATGTCTTTATTCATTTATTTATTCAATGAATATATCTTATTATTTTAATTTAGGTTTTCTTTGCGTGTTTTTCAAAAGCGTTACTACTAGGTTTTTAGAAGCTTTACAAGAAATTGATCACTACTTGGAATTCCCATCTTTCCAGCCCTCAGATTTTACTTTCCTAATAAACAAGGCTATATACTAGCTATCCTCCAAAATACTTAAAATATGCACTTCTTCGTGATTCCAGCAAACTTATCTGATCAATTTCTTAGTGCTAAAACTAAATTTAAGGGAATCTGCATTGGAATCACCTCCAGGTTTCAGATTGCTTTTCTGAAGGGTTTTATAGCTAGAATCATATAGATTATGTTTGTAAGGGATGTGAGAGAGTACATGAACTTCTCTTGATTACATTTCATATTTTTATATGTTTAATAGTATAAGCCGAAAAGAGCAGATATATTCAGCTAATAATCTATTAAAATAAACATATGAAAGTGTCCTAAATATAGAGACTAATAACAAGTGTCAAAAGAAAAAAAAATAGTTATAGTGGACTTCCTTAAAATTAAAAGCCTTGTGCCTCCAAAACACAATTAGAAAAGTGAAACACACACACACACACAGAATGGGAGAAAATATATCCAAGCAATGTACTCCATAAGAAGGCATTCTTAGTGCCTCAGTGGTAAAGAATCTGCCTGCCAACACAGGAGGCATAGGTTCAGTCCAGAGAGGTTCCACATAACACTGAAGCCTCCACAGACCAGAGCCTGTGATCTGTAACAAGAGAAGCTATTGTAATGAGAAGCCTTCTCACCACAACTAGAGGGTAGCCCTGCTTGCCACAACTAGAGAAAAACCCACATAGTGACAAAGACCCACTACAGACAAAAATAGTAATAAAATAACTAAATTAAATTATAACCAGTAAGGGATTTGTATATCACTGTTTCCATTTCTGTTTCTGGCATATTTGTTCTGAGCAGTAGAGGAGATATTACTTAGACCTTAGCTCTATGCTCCTATACATTCACTCAGGGAGGTATAACTTCGGTAAAAACACAGGTAATGAAACCAAAAACCCCATTTCCTATATCTGGTTTCCTTTTGTCTTTATGCTTCATAATAATTCTGAGGAACACAGATGGGCAGTACAGCATTATATTATTTCTGAGTTCTCTGATAATGCCAACATTATAACAACAAGACTTCCAACAATTACCTTTCAGTTGTGGAATCACTAGTAATTTTTGAGAGTAATTTTTTCAAATCATCATAAACATAATATTCATGCACAACTTTTAGCATGAACCAAACTACAGAGGTAGAAGAGCAACAAAAATTAAAGAGATGAACAATTTTAATGAGCCTTGACCTTATTCTCTCTAAAACTTCATGGAAAAGATATTCATAGCGCTTAAAAAAGATATAAAACATAATTTGAAGGTTATGTACCATACAATTGCACAGTCATATTTCCAATTATTCTAATATACATCTATCTTTATCAGATTTGTATCTATATCTATATATAAGTAGATGTTATATTTATGCTTGTATATATGTGCATCCATATATATATATATGTGTGTGTGTATATATATATCCTTTATACCATATGCCACATTAGCTTAACTGTCCTTACAGAAATACATTTTCTTTTAACTCAGCAATTATTTATCTTCATTAAAACAAATAGCCATTTGAAATACCTCACTGCATTTACTTCCTAATAATGATTCTGTTATCCCTAATATTTTTTTTTGTTATTCCTAATATTATACAATGTATCCTATATTAATTTGAAAGTTTTTTTTTTTACTGCAAGATGAATGTTTNTTTATCTTCATTAAAACAAATAGCCATTTGAAATACCTCACTGCATTTACTTCCTAATAATGATTCTGTTATCCCTAATATTTTTTTTTGTTATTCCTAATATTATACAATGTATCCTATATTAATTTGAAAGTTTTTTTTTTTACTGCAAGATGAATGTTTGTTTCCAATGAGAAGCTACATTTTCTAATTTCTAAAACATATTTGCCATAATTGCAGGAATGTTTTCCAAAGACTACTTTCACAAATCCTGGTTGACCTTTGTGGTGGGTATTGTACAGAAACTTTAAAATTCAAAGGTCAGAACCAAATTCAAATCAGCTTATTCAAGCCATGTAAAGAAAGAATTTGATCATACTTTTGGCTGTTAGGACTTGAGTTATGGTATGACTTGTATGCTAATTTTTGGCTATGGTGTATTGACCTTATTTTCCAGGCTATCTTCACTAAGAGGTGAATGTTGCCCAATATTTGTTCTAGTCTCAAATAGCCTAAATGCCTAGAAGGGAGAAGTTCTTTCCTATATTTAAGACAGACATACAGACATTACAGGGAAGGCTTTTTGCCTAGCTTTGCTGACATGCTTTCCTTCATACTAACAGCTAGGCCAGTGTGGATGAGCTGTGAAAACAGAAGGCACTTCTGTTTGGTGGATATGGTTAGAGTTTGGGTCAGACAAGAGGGTTTCTGAAAGAAGGGGGTAGGTGCATTCAGAAAAGTCATTTGAAGTCATCATAGAAGTCAGANAACGGAACTGAACTTAGCTAGATATACAAAATTTCTTTCAGTCTAACCACTATCCATCAGTTTTAATTTTTTTTTGTTGTGGTTGTTTTTCCATTAGTCTCTCAATCTGTCCTGAATATTCATTGGAAGGATTGATGCTGAAGCTGAAACTCCAATAATTTGGCCACCTGATGTGAGGAGTTAACTCATTTGAAAAGACCTTGATGCTGGGAAAGATTGAAGGCAGGAGAAGGGGACAACAGAGGATGAGATGGTTGGATGGCATCACTGACTCAATGGACATGGGTTTGTGTGAACTCCGGGAGTTGGTGATGGACAGGGAGGCCTGGCGTGCTGCGGTTCATGGGGTTACAAAGAGTTGGGCACGACTGAGCAACTGAACTGAATTGAACATGTCCATGTTCCAATTACATGAAGCACCCATTTTCTAAATATTTATTATTATAAAAATGGCTACTAATTTATTATTATAAAAATGGCTACTAAGAATCTCAAAACCAAAAAAGGTGCATCTCCAATATTTGCTATACATTCTTTCCTTTGCTCAGAATGCCTTTCACTGCCAGTTACTGCAGGACCTCTCCTCCTCATTTTCATGATCTAGTGGTTGGTCCACCCTCTGCAAAGTCTCCCTCGGCTCCTTCCTTGAGCTCTTCATCCTGTTTCCCTTTCTGTCAGCATTATGATTTCTTATTCACACACCTAATTTAATGTGCAGATGAAATGACTCTTTAGGTTCTAACTGTAACTTCTGTTTATAGTTGGTTCTGTACTGAGTCAGAAGCCATTAAAAAAAAAATTATTCCTTGGAATTTAGGTCCCAGGAGAAAGAGGAATTTTTCATTAGGGTCCATCACGTGAAGAAGGTGCACATGTAGAGAACACCCATGGACTCCAAACTAAGAAAGGAACCTCTAAGTGAACTGAAGAATAGAATTCTGAATCTCTTGATAATGACAATGAAAACAGTGGTGTCTAGCGCATGATGTTTGCTTAGGAATTGCTGAAATGGTAATTTCTAATATGGAAAATGGACAGGAATTTGGAGGTAAAAGGTTGTAAACTCTTTGGAGTCAGAGGGAAATCACACAAACATGAGTTGGTTGGCAAGGATTCTCAAACTCTGAGGACATGTTATGTTATGAGAAATCAGAGGTATTTTGTAAACTTAAATAAATAGTTGCTTTGGTTCATAACATTTATTTTCAATAGTTTTTCTTTGTATTTAGGAAGGCTAAAAATAATAGATTTTCTCAGCTAAACCAAGAGGAACAAAAAGAAGTTTTTTGTTCATACTTAAGCCAGAGCTGTAACTTAGAATCGCCCAAAGGTGAGATAAAACTTATGGAGACAGAATTGGTCTCACAGATTAGTAGCTTTCCTACTCTTATATTCTATTTCAATCCATGGAGAGTCTAAATTTTATTTTTCTTGGAAATTGGGTAATATATTATAACTCTCTCTCTCTAGTTTCTTAACAGTAGTTCTTCAAAGGTCTGTGTTATATTTATTGTGACTTAGTAATTATATTTTTCTGGCCCCTTCTACATAGGTTCTCAAAATAATTTATTAAAAATATAAATAAATGTATCAAGGTTTTAACATTTTTACATCGGAAACTCTGATATAATTTTCTGTGATAACAATATTCATAAAACCTACTGAGGGAAGTGGGACTATGCAAATCTATGTCAGCATATAATAGTAATGTAAATGGATATGTTTTGATTTGTTCTTAAGTTACTGATTTGCTTTTTGTTTTTTCTAGATGTTACATGAGTCATCTTTCCTTTTAACTACTGCCAGACAAATTTCTTTTAAAAGTAAAGATCAGCCTTATTGTTTGTTCATTTGGAAATCAGGGAGTCAATCTTTTGTAGAAGGAATTAAAATGCTCTAGAAGAAACAGATATAGTGGTATCAATTTGACTATTTACAGACTATTTAAGTTATTTTTTCCATTATCTCAAGTGGGGTTTGCCTGCTGAGACGGACAAGAAGGTGTCAGTTTAGTGAGTGAGGTCTCCACTTTAAAAATAAAGGTCAATGTTGATTATTTCATATGTTTTATTCAGGGAATTTTGTGCTATTAAAGAGAATAAATATTACTATTAATAGTTGATAGTAAACACTGGTCTGCTATTTACACTTCTTCCCACACAACTCCATGAATTGATAATTCTACTTTATTCTTTTACGGTAAAGCGTCTGCCTGCAGTGCGGGAGACCCAGGTTCGATTCCTGGGTTGGGAAGATCCCCTGGCAAAGGAAATGGCAATCCATTCCAGCACTCTTGCCTGGAAAATCCCATGGACGGAGGAGCCTGGTAGGTTACAGTCCACAGGATTGCAAAGACAGGACTGAGCAACTTCACGTTCACTTTCACTTTCAAGAGGGGTAAATTATTCCATGAAATACTGTCCACAAATTTCTAGGAATAGAGATTCTTCTAGATAAGTTAGAATGTCAAACTGATTAATTTTGGCTCTAGTTTTATTATAAAAAATATGCTGTAATATTAATGGACAGTTCTTCATTTTTGTAGGTGATGGCCCATGTCTGACTATATCAGACTGTTATCTGAGCTGACATATAGATTGAGCTTGGTTGAATTTGTGTCATTGTTGATACTGCAACATGTGCCAGTTTACTTATTGAAACTGGAAAGGAATACCAAGAAGAGAATTCTAAAGTATCATTTAAAAGTATTTGTCTCTCCTCAATGCAGTTTTTATATTTCTATGACTACATTTTTCCAGGTGGATCAGTGATAAAGAATTTGCCTGCAAATGCCAAAGCCACAGGTGATGTGGGTTCAATCCCTGTGTCAGGAAGATCCCCTGAGGAGGAAAAGGTAACCCACTCCAATATTCTTGCCTGTAAAATTCCATGGACAGAAGAGCCTAGTGGGCCACAGTCCATGGGGTTGCAAACAGTTGGAAGCAACTGAACACACATACACACATTTTCTTACTTGTTATGTATAACTTCAAACGTTTATGATACTTAGCTGATACACCTTGAGATGTTATTTTCCAGCATCTGTCATATGACTACTGCATCAGTTCAGTTTGGTTCAGTCACTCAGTCATGTCCGACTCTTCGCGACCCCATGGATCGCAGCACACCAGGCCTCCCTGTCCATCACCATCTCTTGGAGTTCACTCAGACCCACATTCATCGAGTCAGTGATGCCATCCAGCCATCTCATCCTCGGTCGTCCTCTTCTCCTCCTGCCCCCAATCCTTCCCAGCATCAGAGTCTTTTCCAATGAGTCAACTCTTCCCATGAGGTGGCCAAAGTACTGGAGTTTCAGCTTTAGCATCATTCCTTCTAAAGAAATCCCAGGGTTGATCTCCTTCAGAATGGACTGGTTGGATCTCCTTGCAGTCCAAGGGACTCTCAAGAGTCTTCTCCAACACCACAGTTCAAAACCATCAATTCTTCGGTGCTCAGCCTTCTTCACAGTCCAACTCTCANNNTTGATCTTCAGAATGGACTGGTTGGATCTCCTTGCAGTCCAAGGGACTCTCAAGAGTCTTCTCCAACACCACAGTTCAAAACCATCAATTCTTCGGTGCTCAGCCTTCTTCACAGTCCAACTCTCAGGTCCATACATGACCACAGGAAAAACCATAGCCTTGACTAAACGGACCTTAGTCAGCAAAGTAATGTCTCTGCTTTTGAATATACTATCTAGGTTGGTCATCACTTTCCTTCCAAGGAGTAAGCATCTTTTAATTTCATGGCTGCAGTCACCATCTGCAGTGATTTTGGAGCGCAAAAAAATAATGTCTGACACTGTTCCCCATCTATTTCCTGTGAAGTGATGGGACCAGATCCCATGATCTTTGTTTTCTGAATGTTGAGCTTTAAGCCAACTTTTTTGCTTTCCTCTTTCACTTTCATCAAGAGGCTCTTTAGTTTTTCTTCACTTTCTGCCATAAGGGTGGTGTTATCTGCATATCTGAGGTTATTGATACTCTGAGCCATAAATATATATTTCTTGGTGGTAATAGTTAAAGTTACTTATTTTACCAAAATCTCTATGGATTTAGTCTCTCCTACACAGTTGATTCTTTTTCCTTGCAGAGGAGTCTGAGTGGAACAACTGTATCAAGTCTTATTCTAGAATTGAATAGCAGTTTCAAGTCCACCTCTGTGTGCCTCTGTAAGGGGGAAGGGACATATGAACTTGTAATGTGACTGCTTTTCTCACATTCAATTGAATATTCATTTACTAGAAAAGAAGACAAAATAGATTTAGGTGATCAGCCATTTTTGCTACTTCATTTAAATGAAGAGAATGCTTAATGATATCAACACCAACAAACATTTTTGTTTGCTCTCAAACATTTTTGCTCTAAAATTTCAGTGTTTTACTTTTGAAATGGCCTGGTTAAAGGCTGTACACTTCACATTCTGGCCCATTTCTGTACAGTTTAAGTAACTAAAAATGTATTTCAAAAATACTGCAGTTAGCTGCTGGCCTAGACAAAATTAATCTAACCACTTGGCCAGGATTCCTTGTCTTTGCTCCATTGGTCTTTCTTTCATGCAAAAGGTGGAGTTACACTGTTGTGCAATATAGGGTAACAAAAGGAGTGAATGGACTTTCATCTTCTCTGTTTAAAGAGCAATTACAGAAGGTTTGCTGGAGAGTAAAAGTCATTGTTCAAGACAATATGAACTTTATTTCTTAAATTCTCAATTTTGCAGAGCAGACTTCTAAAAGGGATTATTTTTCTGATGTTAACATCATTTTGAAGGAATTATTAATAAATGATTTATTCCATTCTTCTTTGTGACGTTGTCAAAATAACTTCCCTGGTGGCTCAGATGGTAAAGAATCCTCCTTTAGAGTGGGAGTCCTGAGTTTGATCCCTGCATTGGGAAGATCCCCTGGAAGAGGGAATGGCAACCCACTCCAGTATTCTTTCCTGGAGAATTCCGTGGACAGAGGAGCCTGGTGGGCTACAGTCCATGGGTTGCAAAGAGTCAGACATGACTGAGCAGCTAAGCACACATATTCTAATAAACACTTATGTGTCAACTTTCTCCACTTGATTTTTACAGTCACTTACTTTGTTACTCTAAAGAAAAAGAACCAGTCTATTATTTTCATAAAAACTGGTATTGACAAATAAATGCCCATGTGAATGCAACCAACTTACCAGTGCAGTTATAGTTTTGTTAGGGATTTACACAGTTATGCCAAAATCAGTCTTATTCACTGCTTTCTACCTTTACAGAACATGAAAGAGAGAGAAGAAACCATAAAACCTATGTAAACAGTGTCAAACTCTATCTAAAATACTTGTTGAATAGTAAAACTATAGTAATGCACTTTCTAGAAATGAATTTGGTTTTAATAGCACAGGGCTCTAGGATCTCTTGGTTGCCTGATTTAGAATGCTAACCTAAGCAGTGTGGAAATTAAACATTGAAATGGCTTGGTTAACCATGACATTTTACTGCAGTGTTACTGCTGAGGATACGTAATAGATTATTAAAATATTTGCTTCCCCAGTGGGATTTTCAGTCCTGGTGTTTTGATTGTGATAAAAGCTGTAATCCTTTAACTTTCCCTTTGGGTATAATAAAATTCTTCCATGTAAATGAGAATCAATTATGGATTTCAAGCTGGACAACCTTAAAACATTGTAAAAAGAGTTGACAATTGACATTGACATTTCTTGTTTCCCCTTGTCTACTAATTTTATTTTTCACCTATGATTATATAGTAAATACTATTTTTGTTTTATTGTGATAGAGCTATTTCTCTTATATGATAGTTTCTTTTCTACCATGTAGGCAAAACTATTCTCTGAGTATTGATTAAAAGTGGACTTTTCCTGGTTTATTTCTGTTAAAACAAAATAAGTCAGTTTTCATATGCAATAATAGTTAACAGGAAAATGAAACTTCCCTGGAAGCTGGAATATCTTAACTGGAATATCAGAACAATTATGCATGTGTGTGTATACATACACACACACACACACACACACACACACTTTCTTTTGAAGCCCTCTCTAAGAACCTGTTCAGTTTAAATCATCCTATGAAGAAAAAAAAGTTCCATGAATCTGCTGTGTGTTTTTTTTTTTTCCCAGTAAGTAAGTTGTCATAACTTTTTCTTCATTCCTGGTAGTAATTCACTAATTACTGACATAGGTTCTCATGTTCATTAGGGTGTGCAACATATCTACCTAGTATCTTGCTTCAAAGGGTTGGACCCAAACATACAGTTTGGTTGGGCAGATTGATAATGTGAAGCCTTTCAAAATGATCATCTTTACATACTTGCTCAGTGCTTATTCAAAGGGGTATGAAATAGGGAAAGACTATATTCATGACCAGTGCTTCACCTATGAGAAGAGAAACAGAGGGAGAGGGTGAAGGGAAGGGGAAGGTGGAGAGGGAGAGAAAGGAGGAGAAAGAGAGAGGCTTTAGTTATTGTCTCCTTTCTTTGTTAACCATGCACATATTTGCAGAGATACATGGGAAATGTCAATGAAAATACAGAAAAACACATATCTTGGGAATAACAGACATACTAATTAAGAGTTAAACATGTAAGTAATAAGAGGAAAAAATAGATGTCAGTCATTTAATCATACACACAGGTACACAGTGGTGTCTGTGTATACATCTGCAAAAAATAAATTTACACACAAAAGTCACAGACACACATCAGCTGTCTTAATTAAACCTTATGAAGAATAGACCATTCATTCATTCATTTCTTCATCCATACATTCATACAATCATCTATTCATGCTTGTTAAGTCACTTCATGACCCAGAGATTGAACTCTTATGTCTCCTGCACTAGCAAGCGGGTTCCTTACCAGTAGCGCCACTTGGGAAGCCCACTCATCCATTCAGCATCCCTTTATGTACTTGTACTAAGTACTTGACAGTAATAGAGGCATTTTTAATCAATGTTGAGCAATTGCTCTTTTTAGAAGTATATTTGTTTTCCCTTGGGATAAGAGTGTTACATGAAATACCACTATGAACTGAATACAAAAGGCTAGAAGATGTCTACTTTCACCAGTCATAGTTAAAATGCACTTTTCCTCTAAAGGATGTAATCTATGTGAATTTTTATAAATGGATTTTTTTCTTCTAATAGGATGTAAGTTTTCCCAAAATCTAACTCCATAACTAATGACAATGGAATGGTGCTGAGTATATAGAATAAAAATCATGTATAAATTCCAGACCATTCTATAGATCTGAAGTGGGGTATCTGTGCTAGAGTTGGAAACTATAGGAAGCCATATGTTGTAGTGGTTAAGAACATGGAACTGAACTTAGCTTGCCTGGATTGGAATCTGAGTCCTTTATTAACTGATGTGATCTTGGGAAATGAGTTAATGGTTCTGCATCTTCATATGTTAATATGTATAATGGAATGGTTGTAATAACTAGAGCCAAAGGATTATGAAAATTGAACACAATCATGTAGGTAAGTGGGCTTCTCTGGTGGCTCAGATGGTAAAGAATCACTGCAATGCAGGAAATCTGGGTTTGATCCCAGGGTTAGGAAGATCCCCTGGAGAAGGAAATGGCTACCCACTGTAGCACACTTGCGTGGAGAATTTCATAGACACAGGAGCCTGGTGAGCTCTGGTTCACGGGGTCACAAAGAGTTGGACGTGACTGTAGCAGCTTAGCACANTTATGCTCTAACATTTTAAATAACCTATGTCTGGTCAGATTATATAACAAATCAAAGTGGGCAGTTTGGTGCTATCACAAAGTTAATTTATTCAGTACTTTAATTCAAGGGAAAATGTTTATAAATATACTATTTTTATAACTAATCAGATGTGATTATTTACTTGACAGATAAATACACTCTTGGGACTTGGCAGAACCAATAGTAGGAAATATAATATGTATGCAAAGTGGTGTTTCAAAGTTTTTTCTTCTCCAAAGCCAAGATAGCATATAACAAGCATATAACACTTCTATATTGCTTATTGGATTGTGAGAAGTAGTACATTAGTGCTTTTTCTAACGAGGAATGTGAGCCAACAATTGAGTCATGTACCTCAGCAATCATTCTGGTTTAAATCCGCACTCATCTCTACAATTGGCTAGTCATAGACTACTAATCCCCTAGATGGAAGGGATGCCTGAGTCCAATTCCTCTCAGTTAACAGGTTTGCATTAACAAGCCAATTCCAGGAAACTTTATAAAAGGTTGAATGCTGCATGAACTTGCTCATTTAAAGATACATTAAAATAAATGTTCCTTTTCCTTCATTTTCAGTTCAGTAGCTCAGTCATGTCCTGCTCTTTGTGACCCCATGAATTGCAGCACACCAGGCCTTCTTGTCCATCACCAACTCCCAGAGTTCACTCAAACTCATGTCCATCGAGTCAGTGATGCCATCTTTTTTTAGAAGATAGTAAATCTTGCAGAAAAGTAGATCTGCTGAAAATTCTACAGAACTATTTATTTGCTCTGGCTATCAGAGATGGGAAATCTACATTACACAAAAAACCAGACCTTGAGGAAAATGATTCTAAATTTGGACATCTATTTCATATATCAATTAATTATTTCCACATTTTCTGCCTTTAATTAATGTTATGGGAGTGTGATGAATTTTTCTTTATTGACGTGGTGATGCTTTTATATGTGCATGTGGGCTTAGCTGCTCAGTCATGTTCTTATTCTTTGCGACCCTGTGGACTGTAGCTCGCCAGGCTCCTCTGTTCATGGGATTCTCCAGGCAAAAATACAGAAATGGGTAGCCATTCCCTTCTCCAAGGGACCTTCTCAACCCAGGGATCAAACCCCGGTCTCCTGCATTGAGGCAGATTCCTTAACAACTGAGCCACCAGAGAGGTCCCTTCATAGTGTATACATATGTCATAATTTTATCAAGTTGCACATTTTAAATAAGTATACTTGATTAGATGGCCTAATGAAGATATAAAATACACACACTAATATTTATTCTGCTTTGCTTTTAAGTGGCAAAACCCATTTTTCTCAAAAATCCTATGGAAACTTTATTGTTTCAACAGATACTTACATAAAATTTATGGACTGAAGCAGGGATGCAGTTGTAATGTTTTTCTTTTCTTTTGTTTATATTCCTTGGGACTGCCCTAACAAAGCCAGTGTCTTTTTGCCCAGTGAAGAATTCTGATATGTTACTGTGTTTGTGAAGAACATAAAGCACAATCTTTCTTGTAGAAATATCTGCAATAACATATACTTAATAGTAAAAGTGTTGATAGATGAAGGCCTAACTTCAACTCTGGCCAAGTAGTTACTTTGAAAAGCCACCTTTTTATGACCTCCATAATTCTCACAATTTTATATGAATACTCTGCAAATTCCAGAAGAACTCTGTAAAACATGAGTTTTACACACAGATGAGAACCCAAAGGTTCTGAGAAGTTATGTAATTTGCCTAGTCATATAGATAGCTAATATTAAAGCCAGGATTCAATCCCTATTTATTTCCTCCAAATGTTATTGTTCTATGAATATGATATTCTAACTTTCAAAGACATCAAGATGTCAACTTAAACAACGCGAGTTAAAGGAAAGATTAAATCTCTTAAAAAATAAAATGGAGAGAAACAAAATATCTGTTTAAGATCAAACTTGTTATGATAGAGCTATCTTGGGTTCACTCCACTCAATCTACCAGTTGTAGAAAAAAAAATCTAAGATCCTGCAGATGGATATAAAAAGTAATATAAATGTATGAATTAGAAGCCCCTTGATTGACTTTTGTTAGTTTACTTGTTTGTTTGTTTGTTTGTGTAGTCAGACTTGAAATTTTCCATTTCCTTTTCTCTTCTCAGTTTTTTTCTTTTTCCTTATCTTCTAGATGATCATTTCTCCCACCACTGCTACTGCTAAATTAAACTTGATTAGAGGCAACTATTTTAGCTGATGACAACAGAGCAATGGCTATGAAATTTTTTTGAAAAATTAAGTTGAATCTATGCTTGCCTGGAAACTCCCATGGATGGAGGAGCCTGGTAGGCTGCAGTCCATGGGGTCGCTAAGAGTCAGACAGGACTGAAGGACTTCCCTTTCACTTTTCACTTTCATGCACTGGAGAAGGAAATGGCAACCCACTCCAGTGTTCTTGCCTGGAGAATCCCAGGGACGGGGGAACCTGGTGGGCTGCCGTCAGTGAGCTCGAACAGAGCTGGACACGACTGAAACGACTTAGCAGCATGCTTCCTTACTCAGAGAAGGCAATGGCACCCCATTCCAGTACTCTCGCCCGGAATATCCCGTGGACCTAAGAGCCTGGTGGGCTGCAGTCCATGGGGTCGCGAAGAATCGGACACGACTGAGCGACTTCACTTTCACTTTTCACTTTCATGCATTGTAGAAGGAAATGGCGACCCATTCCAGTGTTCTTGCCTGGAGAATGAGTGAACTCCGAGAGATGGTAATGAACAGGGAGGCCTGGCGTGCTGCAATTCATGGGGTCGCAAAGAGTCGGACACGACTGAGCTACTGAACTGAACTGAACTGCCTGGAGAATCCCAGGGATGGGGGAGCCTGGTGGGCTGCCGTCTATGGGGTCGCACAGAGTCAGACATGACTGAAGTGACTTAGCAGCAGCAGCAGCAGCAGCATGCTTCCTTACTAAACGATTAAGTGGACTCACAAGATAAAAATATTTTCAGATTTTCAATAACTCAGAAAGTTTATTAACTTCCAGTATTCCTGGAAGAATATACTGAGTTTATCTCATAGTGTTTGTTCAAAACTTAAATTCACTTAATGTGAAAACGTGCAACATATATACATTCTCTAATGTCTCCTCTTAGTGCTTATTCTTACTCATATTTCAGTCTATATTTTCTCTAGCACATTAAATAGAGTTAAAAATTACATAAAAATCCCATTTACACACAAGTGTATGTACACTCTCTCTCAAACACACAGTTGGCTCTCTGACAGATATGTGTCAGTACTACTTCTTTGTCGGTTTTAAGTTGTTATCCCACACTGGAGCTTTGGTATTGATTAATTCACTGGGGCAAATGTACTTTTCAAGTAGAAAAATGGAACTATTCAAACTAAGTTCATATGTATTTTACCCAAAGCTAAAGATCATTCTTCATTCCTTTTTCCACCCTGACCAACTCAGTATAGAAATACAGTCTTTAAACAAAAATATGAAGCAATATAAATAACCAAGAGGTGTTTCTACAGAGTACAAGCTGGCATCTCAAAATATTGATCTCAAAAAGTAAATGGAAAAATACATTGATCTAGGAAGAATGAAAAGCAGGTGAGAGCCAGAGAGTGGACATGGTGTTAGTCCTCACACAGAGTCGGACACATCTTGCAGAGAAAATCGAAGGAAAACTGAAAAGGTGAAAGTGTGGAGCTTTTAAAGTGAAACTAAGGGAATTTTGATCAAATAATCTCCCTTTAAAAGTGCAAGTTAAAGCTAAGAACAGAGAATAGTTTTGAGGAAAATCCTAAAAGAGGAAGAAAAAAAAAACAGTAGTTCTGGTTTGTATCTGAACAGAGAGGACTTGAGAGGGTCACCCAGTTTCACTAGGTTAATTTTCTTATACATTCATTTTAGGAACTTAGTCTGTTCTAGTGATTGCCATGTGCTACCACCTATATAAGTAGCCCTGAATCCAACCTACAGAGTTTATCTTAGGTAAAATCCACTGGACCAAAACACTTACAATGTTATTGTCAATTCTAAAGCATCAGTGTGTTTCCCAGGACAAGCTCTATTGGTGGTTTAGTCACTAAGTTGTGTCTGACTCTTGTGACCAGGCTCCTCTGTCCATGGGATTCCTCAAGTAAGAATATTGGAGTTGGTTGCCATTTCCTTCTCCAGAGGATCTTCCTTACCCAGGGATTGAATACATGTCTTCCGCATTGCAAGCAGATTCTTTATTGAATGAGCTACAAAGGAAACTGATTGGAACATTAAGCTCTATTGGAACATTACTAAATCAAGCACTATTTCAATCAACCTTGATAGCAACAGAATATAAGTTGTCAACCTAAAAAAAAAAAAAAAGAAAGTATATTGTGGTTGTCATTCTAGATACATTAACTAAATAAGCAGCACCACCATCCACCCAATGGCCATGTCCACAAACCTGGCAATCTGCTCTAATACCTTTCATTTCTGTTTCCTCTTTACCAATACCACTAAACACTTATAAGCAGTGTCCAAGTCATAGGGCTGGATGGCATCACTGACTCGATGGACATGAGTTTGAGTGAACTCTGGGAGTTGATGATGGACAGGGAGGCCTGGCATGCTGTGATTCATGGGGTCGCAAAGAGTCGGACACGAATGAGAAACTGAACTGAACTGAACTGAAGTCACAATGATTCTATCCATTTACACTCATCTCTGCCCTTCTTACAATCCAAAAAGCTAATGTTTGATTCTCCCTGCTTCCAACCTCACAATCTACCTCATTCTCTGAATCACTGAGAGTGAGAGCTTTCTAAAAGTCAAATTGCATCTCATAAACACTAGCATGAAACTTCCCAGTATTTCCCATATTTAGAGCTGCATTTTCCAATATGGTGATGACAAATTCTGTATGACTACTGACTAATCTAAATTCAGATAGTTCAAAATAATAAGATCAGTAAATACAATGTACATCATATCTAAAACACTTGGTAGGAATGAAACTAAAATATTCCATTAATATTTTATATTCAATTATTAATTAATTTGCTAATGTTTTGGATAATTAGATTAAATAAACATATTAAAATACTTTTTCCTGTTTTTTAAATTTTTAAGTGTTTCTACTAGAAAATTTTAAATCACATATGTGGCTTGCACAGTATTTCTATTGGAAATGCTTTTTGAACAAAAGGAAACCATTTGGGGACCAAATGAAAATTGCAAATGTGGTACTTCTTGTTCTAAAAGCAAGGGAAAAAGTGCTGTTAACAGTACTACAATTCCTTTCTTCCANATCACATATGTGGCTTGCACAGTATTTCTATTGGAAATGCTTTTTGAACAAAAGGAAACCATTTGGGGACCAAATGAAAATTGCAAATGTGGTACTTCTTGTTCTAAAAGCAAGGGAAAAAGTGCTGTTAACAGTACTACAATTCCTTTCTTCCATAGTCTCTCTCTCAGGCCTGTCATGGATTGTCTTACTTGCTTTTTAACATTGCCCTCTCTCTGGCATATGCAAATGCCATGCAGTATGCTTCTGGGCAAGGGCAAGTACAGACCCCCAGCTCATGTATTGCTCACCAGCTGCTGGGTTACCTCTCCTGACTGTACTAGTTGGACCCTCATGAAGTTGGTTAAGTCCTCTAGGGAAATGGTTGTCAAATTGTGGGTTATGGTTGACTGATGTGTCAAGAAATAAATCCACTAGTTTCAATATCAGCATTTCAATAAAATAGGATACAATAGAATATTTCAGGAAAAAGTAAGAAAAATATTAGAATACATATGAGAAACTCTGGACTGGAAGAAGCACAAGCTGGAATCAAGATTGCCAGGAGAAAGATCAATAATCTCAGATATGCAGATGACACCACCCTTATGGCAGAAAGTGAAGAGGAACTAAAAAGCCTCTTGATGAAAGTGAAAGAGGAGAGTGAAAAAGCTGGCTTAAAGCTCAACATTCAGANGTTCCCTTGGTATCTCTAATTTTCTTGAAGAGACCTCTAGTCTTTCCTATTCTGTTGTTTTCCTCTATTTCTTTGCATTGATTACTGAGGAAGGCTTTCTTATATCTCCTTTCTATTCTTTGGAAGAATAGAAATATTATATAAGCATTCAGATGCTTATATATTTTCTTTTTTCCTTTGCTTTTCACTTCTCTTTACACAGCTATTTGTAAGGCTTCCTCAGGCAGCCATTTGCTTTTTTGCATTTCTTTTCCATGGGGATGATCTTGATCCTTGTCTCCTGTACAGTGTCACAAGGAACTCTCAAAAGTCTTTCTCCAGCACCACCATATGAAAGCATCAGTTCTTTGGTGTTCTGCCTTCTTTATGGTTCAACTCTCACATCCATACATGACTATTGGAAAAACCATAGCTTTGACTGTACAGATCTTTGTCAGCAAAGTGATGTCCCTGCTGTTTAACACACTGTCTTGGTTGGTCATAGCTTTTCTTCCAAGGAGTGTCTTTTAATTTCATGACTGTAGTCACCGTTCACAGTGATTTTGGAGCCCAAGAAAATAAAGTTTGTCACTGTTTCCATTTTTTTCCCATTTATTTGCCATGATATGATGTGACCATATGATTATAGTCAATGTTCTCAACTTCTGAAAGTCAGTGATGATATGTTTTAAAATTTACTCAGCACATGGGTATACTAGAACTGAGAGTAAACATGGGAATATCCACTTAATTAATACATACATCAGTAATTTCCCAATATATATGATTTAAAGCTCACACACACAAAAAAGATTTTTCTCAAAGTTCCTCATACTATTAAACCTATGTTATACCTCCTGGAAAATTATACTGTTCCCCTTAAATCTCCAAATATTATGTTTATTCCATGATAGCACTTATTTAAAAATGAAATAATATTAGAATATAACATTTACTTCTCAGTATTGGTTAATTTTTAATTGTATACATGTTATAATACCAAGATGAGTGTAGGTAGAACATCTCATCCTTCTGTGAAGAACAACAATGTTTACCAGAGCCTCTTCCATATCTCATGAAAAGTTAAAACAGAGAAATTGGTAAATAATTTTATTTGGGGAGGGATGTCACCATCACTAGAACACTCTGCTGTCTGTGAACGGAGAAAATATGTCCTTAAATTCTAAACCAGGTGAAACTTAAAGAAGCAGGGAGTCCCTCAAAGAGCTTGAAAAGTATCCTTTGTCCTTGGAATACATCAAAGATAAAAGCCTGAGTCCTAACTGTGAAAATCAAAGCAGACAGAAAGCAGGGTACTTCTACCAGATAAAGGAAGGACTGGCCACCTGCTTTGGAAGTAAAGCCACAGAGTGAAGGGTGCTGCTCTGTTGGAATTGGTTTGTCAGGGCAAGGGGTGGATGAATGCTTCCTGTGGACACAAGAGAGAAATCCCTGTGAAGTCAGTCATCACATGCCCTGTTCAATAGGGTCAGTGGTGGTGGGAGGTGGTCAAGGAGAACTCAATAAAAGAGCAAGGAAATATAGCACTCAATGCCCAGGGGCTACAGAAAGAGCCCACAAAGGCCACCCAAAGTAGATATTCTTCTGCTTGAGTTAAAAACACTGTTGGAGAGAAAGCCCCACAAGAAATTTTTGCAGAACACAGGGATGGCTAAGGAGAGTTAACTTGTCTCATAAGCCAGAACAATTCAAGGAGGAAGGTTTAAACCTCTGCATTTTCTGGAGCAATAAAGCAGGCAGCCACACACTGTAGCATCTCCTAACATTGCCAAAGAGTATATCATCTAAACAATACATTTTGTTTATTGCCTGAAATAACTGAGGTGAAAAGATCAAAAGCAATGATTATTTGCATATTACAAGAATTCCCCTAATTCTTAAATATAGTTTATTGTTATTGAAATGTTAAATTGTTAACATAAAATGCAAAATATCACAGGGGAAAACTTTATCATGATTTAATTACTTCTATACATTTTATTTAATAAAACATGTTCTATTTTTCATTCTTATATATACATCACTGTGTTTTCACTAAATATTTGCTTTGAATAATTCCCAAGAGAGTTACTGTGTTACTGCCACAGTAGTGGTTTTCATCTTTTTTTCCCCAAGACTTTGCATAGTATCCAGAGACTAAAAGAACTTTTCCTAAATGTTATTCTGCTGATTTATAAAATACTTTACCTTGTTAATATTATATCTAAATTTTTCAATACCATTAGAAATTATTTATGATTTCTACATCATAAACACAGCAAACTTCAGCTTTCTTAGAAAATTTGTATCAAGATTGTACCTAAGATTTATTGTGTCTAAGATTGTATTTAAGATTTAAAGTATATTCACGAGTGATAATGACATATCTCAAGATTTTTCTTTTGCATTACCTTTTTTTAAAAAATATGATACTTCCATACATCTAACAGCACAATACAATTATTCCCAAAGTGTTTATAATGTTTAGCTTGGAATATATTATAAATTCCTAGAAACATTTAAAATTACATTCTAAATTCTATAAAAGATTGAATTATCTCCTAGCTGTATAATAGATAAACTTACATATAACTCAAGGAATACATTTTAAATTTTGAATAAGCCTTTGCCCCATGAATCATTTTAATAAAGTTGCATTAACATACAGTATAGGAGGGTTCACTTTACTCCACATATTCTCCAGCATTTGTCACTTATAGACATTATAATAATGGATATTCTAACCAGTGTGAAGTGATACCTCATTGTAGTTTTGCCTTTCTCTAATAATTCATAATGTTGAGCATCTTTTAATGTGACTATTGGCTATCTGTACAACATGACTTTAAAGTATCACTTTTTCTTAATAAGACTAGAAAAGATTAGAACTTTCCTTTTGTTGTTTTTTAATTGCCCAGCTGTGTCTGACTATTTTTGACCCCATGGACTACATCATGCCAGGCCTCTCTGTCCCTCACCATCTCCCAGAGTTTTCTCAAGTTCATGTTCATTGCATCAGTGATGCCATCCAGCCATCTCATACTCTGATGCCCTCTTCTCCTTTTGCCCTCCATTTTTTTCAGCATCAGAGACTTTTCCAATGAATCGTCTGTTTGTGTCAGATGACCAAAATCCTGAAGCTTCAGCATCAATCCTTCCAGGGAATATTCAGGGTTGATCTCCCTTAAGATTGCCTGATTTGATCTCCTTGCTGTCCAAGGGACTTTCAGGGATCTTCTCCACTATCACAGTTTGAAGGCATCAATTCGTTGTCATTCTGCCTTCTTTATGGTCCAGCTTTCGCAACCGCATGCGACTATTGGGAAGACCATAACCTTGAGTATATGTTAGCAGAGTAATATCCCTGCTTTTCAACACACTGCCTAGGTTTGTCATCAACTTCCTGTCAAGAAAGAATTGTCTTCTGATTTCAGAAGAGCAATGAGAATCAAAAAGCAAGGGAGAGAGGGAAAGGTACATCCAATTAGATGTAGAGTTTCAAAGAACAGCTAGAAGAGACAAGAAGGCCTTCTTCAATGAACAGTGTTTAATAACAGAAGAAAACAACAAAAGGAAAAAGACTAGAGATCTTTTCAGGAAAATTTGAAACATTGAGGGAGCATTCTGCCCAAAGATGTGCACAATAAAGGATAAAAATGGTAGAGACTTAGTAAATGCTGAAAAGATCAAGAGATGGAAAGAATATACAGAAGAACTGTATAGAAAAGATCTTAGTCAACCAGATTACTACTATGCTGTAGTTAGTCACCCAGAGCCAGACATTCTGGGGTGCGAAGTCAAGTGGGCCTTAAGCACTGCTATTAATACAGCTAGCGGATGTGATGAAATTCCAGGAGAACTATTCAAATCCCTAAAAGAGGATGCCATCAAGGTTTTGCATTCATTATGTCAGCAAATTTGGAAGGTCCAGTAGTCGCCACAGGACTGGAAAAGGTCAATCCTCATCCCAATTCCCAAGAAGGGTAATACCAAAGAACGTGCTGACTATCAAACAATTGCACTCATCCCCCATGCTATTAAGGTCATGCTTAAAATCTTTCATGCTAGGCTCAACATTATGTGAACCAAGAACTTCCAGATGTCCAAGTTGGGTTTAGGAAAGGAAGAGGAACTTGATATCAAATTGCCAACATTTGCTGAATTATAGAGAAAGCAAGGGGATTTCAGAAAAAACATCTATCTCTGTTTCATCCAATACACGAAATCATTTGACTGTGGATCATTACAAACGTGGAATGCTCTTAGAGAGATGAGAATACCAGAACCTCTTACCTGTCTCCTGAGAAACCTGTATGTGGGTCAAGAAGCAACAGGTAGAACTTTGTATGGAACAAGAGATTGGTTCAAGATTGCGACAGGAGTATGACAGGGTTATCTGCTGTCATCTGCTGTTTGTTTAACCTATACACTGAGCACATCTTGAGAAATGCTGGACTGGATAAATTACAAGCCAGAATCAAGATAGGAGGGAAGAGCAAAAACAACCTCAGATATGTGGATGATACCACTCTAATGGCAGAAAGCGAAGAGGAATTAAAGATCCTCTTGATGAGAGTGAAGAAGGAGAGTGAAAGAATCAGCTTAAAACTAAATATTAAAAAAAAACTAAGACCATGGCATCTGGCCCCATTCAGTTCAGTTCAGTTCAGTTCAGTCACTCAGTCATGTCCGACTCTTTGCGACCCCATGAATCATAGCACGCCAGGCCTCCTTGTCCATCACCAACTCCCGGAGTTCACTCAGACTCAC
>SJYV01014736.1:82480-119469 GCA_006410875.1 Neotragus pygmaeus
TGTTGAGCTTTAAGCCAACTTTTTCACTCTCCTCTTTCACTTTCATCAAGAGGCTTTTTAGCTCCTCTTCACTTTCTGCCATAAGGGTGGTGTCATCTGCATATCTGAGGTTATTGATATTTCTCCCAGCAATCTTAATTCCAGCTTGTGTTTCTTTTAGTCCCATTACTACATGGCAAATAGAATGGGAAAATGTGGAAGTGGTGAACATAAGGGAAAATTAGGAGTTTGGAATTAGCATATATACAAATTACTATGTATAAAGCAGATAAACAGCAAGTTTCTACTGTGCATCACCAGAAATTATTAGGTTAGTGAAAAATTAATTGTAGTTTTGCATTGTTGAAATTTGCCATTTGTTATGGGAATGCATTCTTAAATAAATGTGGTTATGCTATACATGATTTTAATGCACATTTCTTGCTTTACGCTTTTTTGGTAATGACATTACTTGCTGTTTATTTATGTTGATTTTAGACTATAGAAATAATGTTAGACAAAAACAAATTCAAGCAATTTTTAAATTTGAGTTCAAAATGGGTTGTTAAGCAGTAGAGACAGTTGAGAACATCAACAACACCTTTGGCCCAGGAACTGCTAATGAAAATACAGTGCACTGGTGGCTCAAGGAGTTTTGCAAAGTATATGAGCATCTTGAAGATGAGCCCTGAAGCATGGTGGCCGGCTATCAGAAGTTGACAACAACCAATTGAGAGCCATCATTGAAGCTGATCCTCATGTCTTGAGAAGTTGCTGAAGAACTCAAAGTTGACCATTCTATGGCCATTTGGCATTTGAAGCAAATTGGAAAGCTGAAAAAGCTCAGTAAGTGGGCACCTCATGAACTGATGAAAAAAAAAATCATCATTTTGAAGTGTCATCTTCTCTTACTCTATGCAACAATGAACCATTTCTTGATTGGATTGTGATGTGCGACAGAAAGTGGATTTTATATGACAACCAGCAATGACCAGTTCAGTGGCTGGACTGAGAAGAAGCTCCAAAGCAGTTCCCAAAGCCAAACTTGTACCAAAAAAGATCATGGTCATTGTTTGGTCTGTTGCCCATCTGATCCACTATACTTTCTGAATACCAATGAAACCATTACATCTGAGAAGTATGCTCAGCAAATCAATGAGATGCACTGAAAACTGCAATGCCTGCATCTGGTATTGGTAAACAGAATAGACCAAATTTTTCCATATGACAAAGCCCAACCACATGACAACCAACATTTCAAAAGTTGAATAAATTAGGTTACAAGGTTTTACCTCATCCCCCATATTCATCTGACCTCTCACCAACTGACTACCACTTCTTCAAGTGTCTCAACAAATGTTTTCAGGGAATATGCTTCCACAACCTTGGAGGCATAAAATGCTTTCCAAAAATTCATCAAATCCTGAAGCATGGATTTTTTTATAGTACAGGAATAAACAAACTTTTTCTCACTGGCAAATATGTGTTGATTGTAATGGTTCCTATTTTGATTAATAAAGGTGTGTTTGAGCCCAGTTATAATGATTTAAAATTCATGGTCTAAAACTGCAGTTATTTTTTTCATTAACACAATATCTTGTAAAAACCAATAATGGAAAATAATCTAAAAGAAAATATGTATATGTTTGTATAACTTATTCACTTTGCTGTACATCAGAAACTAATACAATGTTGTAAATCAACAATTTTTGTTAAAAAAATAAATAAATAGAGTCATGGTAATGCAAAAGTTCCTGCCTGATTTCATTGAAAAAGAAACATTTTTTATATATTAACATAATTTTGCCCATATGTTCATATACAACTAAAATCAACAAATTTATTCTCAACCTTCCTATATCTATTACATTTTATTTATCACCATTTAACTTGGTAATGGCTAAATCAGGAGTAGGAGCATGAACTTTAAGATAAATCCTCCAGTATTCTGGCTTCCAAAATAAGCAATAAAATTAGAAATTAAAAAATAAAAGTTACAAAAGACAACACAGAATTGCAAAGGATCATAAGAGACTGCTCTGGGCAACTATATACCTATAAAACTGATGACTTGGAAGAAATGGATGAAATTCTTAGAAAAGTATAATCTTCCAAAGCTGAATCAGGAGGAAATAGAAAATATGAACAGACCAATCACAATAATGGAAATTGAAAATGTAGTCAAAAATCTTCCAACAAACAAAAGCCCAGGGCCAAATGGATTCACAGGTGAATTTGACCAAAAGTTTAGAGATGAGCTAACAAGTATTCAGTTCAAATGTTTCCAGAAAATTGCAGAGGAATGCAAACTGATATAGCCACTATAGAGAATTGTATGGAGAGTCCTTAAAAAACTAAAAATAAAACTACCACTTGAGGCAGTAATCCCACTACTGGGCATATATCCTGAGGAACCCAGATTGGAAAACAACACATGCACCCCAATGTTCATTGCAGCACTATTTACTATAGTTAGGACATGGAAGCAGCCTAGTTGTCCACTGACAGACGAATGGATAAGGAAGTTGTAATGCATTTACAATAAATATTACTCAGTTGTAAGGGATGTATTTGAGTCAGTTCTAATGAGGTGGATGAATCCAAAGCCTATTTTACAAAGTGAAGTAAGTCAGAAAGAGAAAGATAAACATTGTATATTAACACATATTTATGGAATCTAGATAGTACTGACAACCCTACTTGCAAGGCAGCAAAGACATGAAGCACAGACATGAAGAAGAGCATTTTGGACATAGTGGGAGAAGAGGGTGGGATGATTAGAAAGAATGCTGATACATGTTGATGTATGGCAAAAACCATCACAATATTGTAAAGTAATTACCCTCTAGGTAAATAATTTTTAAACAGACAGAAAAAAGGAAGAAAACAAACAAAAACAAACACCATGGTTAAGGTCAATGAAACAAAATCCTGGTTCTTTAAGAAAATCAGAAATATCAAACTGATTAAGGAAAACAGAGAGAAGACACAAATTGCAATATCAGGAATTAAAAGGTAGAGGGGACTTCTACAGGTCTTATAGACATCAAAAGAAAAATCAAGAAATATGGCATCAGGAAACATGAAATACTTAAATGTACACTTAACAAAATATGCAATATGAGTATGAAAAAATAAATAAACCACTGATGACAAGAATCAAAGAAAAAATATACATAGAGAGATACATCCTACCTGTGGATTAAACCCTCAATGCAAATGCCAATTTCCCCAAAATCAATCCATCGATTTCACTCAGTTTCAATGAAAATCACAGAGGCTTTTTTGTGTATATGCAATCCAAATTGTTTCCAATCTTTACAAGGAAAGGGAGAGAAATTAAATGTGTCAATTTAGTTTTGAAATAGAAGAAAACATTTAGAGGATTCTCATTATTTAATTTCAAGGCTCACTATAAGCTATCATAAACACGTTAATGGGATATCGACAAAAGGAAGGGCACAACAATCAATGGAAGAGAAATTACAGCCCAGAAAGATCCCCTACATATACTGTCAATTGATTTTCAGAGAATTTGTGAAGTAAACTGCATGGGAAAAGTATAGCCTTTTCCAGAAATTGTGCTGGAACATCTTGACAACATATTAAAAAAGGGAACTTTGGTAAATTTCTTATATCACACAAAATGGAATACAAATCTAAGCATGGACATAAAACTATATATCTTTTCCAAGAAAATAAAAACAAAATTTTTTTTACCTTAGCTAAGGCAAAGATTTGTTAGTAAAAACTCAAAAAGGAAAAAAAAAAATCAAAACAGCAAATGGAAAAACAAAGTTTAAAAATTAAGAGTAGTTTAGGGGATTCCAGAACAACATCAAACACATTCACATTTGCATTATAGGCGTTTCAGAAGGAGAAGAGAGAAATGATTTGATATGATTATGGTTATAAAATTCCCAAACATGAAGACACAAAACAGATACTCAGGTACAGGAAGAACATAGAGTTTGACNAGGGGATTCCAGAACAACATCAAACACATTCACATTTGCATTATAGGCGTTTCAGAAGGAGAAGAGAGAAATGATTTGATATGATTATGGTTATAAAATTCCCAAACATGAAGACACAAAACAGATACTCAGGTACAGGAAGAACATAGAGTTTGACATAAGAGACCCACAGCAAGACTTATTATAATTAAAATGGCATAAGTTAAAAAAAGAATTCTAAATGCAGCAAAAAGAAAAAGTCACATAAGAAGGAACCCCAATAAGGCTATGAGCTGATTTTTCATCAGAAACTTTGCATGCCAGAAGGGAGTAGAATAATATGTTTCATATTGTGAAAAGAAAAAAAGAAAACAACATACTGCTTAGGATACTTTACCCTGAAAAGTTATCATTCAGAATTGAAGCAAAGATAAAATGCCTCTTAGACAAGCAACAATAAGAGTTCATTTATACTAAACTGACCTTACAATTAGTGTCAAAGTTTATTCTTTAAGTGAAAGAGAAAGGGCTGTAACAAGAAATAGGAAACTGTAGGAAGGAAAACAATAGAAAAAAGAGGACAACCAACCAGGATATACTGTATAGCTCAGGGAATTCTGCTCAATGTTATATGGCAGCCTGGATGGGAGGGGAGTTTGAGGGAGAATGGGTACATCTATATGTGCCTAAATCCCTTCGCTGTGCACCTGAAAACATCACAACATTGTTAATCATCTATATTCCAAAACAAAAAAAGAAAGTTTAAAAAAATGAATATTATGAGCACACATATGGAAAAAAATTGGACAGTCTTAGAGGAAATGGATAAATTCCTAGAAATATATTATTTTCCAAAACTGAGTCAGGATGAGGTGTGTAATCTGAATAGACAAAATGCTAGTACTGAAATCAAATTTGTAATATAAGTCAAATCAGCTACCAATAAAAAGAAGTCAAGAATTGGATGGCTTCACAAGGGGATTGTACCAAGCAAATAAAGAAGAGTTAATATGTACCCTTCTCAAACTACTGCAAAAATTTTAAGAGGGAACATTCCCATTTTCACTTTATCGGGCCATATTAGGCCATTAAAGTAATATGAAAATCAGAGAAAGACATTACAAAAAAATTAAAAAAGGGAAAATTACAAGCCAATAATCCTGATGAATTTGGAAGCAAGGTTACTCAATAAAATATTAGCATGCCAAATTCAACTCTATTTTTCTTTTTATGGCTGAATAATATTCCACTACTTTGTTCTCTGTATCTGAGTCTGCTTCAGTTTGTTATATTTGTTTTATTTTTAGGTTCCAAACATAAGTGAAAATATTTATACAGTATTTTTCTTTTTCTGTCTGACTTAATTTACTAAATATTTTACACTTCAGGTCCATCCATGCTGTTGTAAACAGCAAAATTTGTCTTTTTAGGCTGAGTAATATTCCATTTGGGGCTTCACTTATAGCTCAGTTGGTAAAGAATCTGACTGTAATGCAGGAGATCTGGGTTTGATCCTTGGGTTGGGAAGATCCCCTGGAGAAGGGAATGGCAACCCACTCCAGTATTCTTGCCTGGAGAATCCCAAGGACAGAGGAGCCTGGCAGGCTACAGTCCATGTGATCACAAAAGTCAGACACAGCCTAGTGACTAAACCACCACCAATATTACATTTATATATGTATGTATATAATTATATGTAATAGAATATTACTCAGCTATATATTTACATGTGAAAGTATGTGAATGAAGTCGCTCAGTCATGTCCGGCTCTTTGCGACCCCATGGACTGTAGCCTATCAGGGATAGGTTCATGGGATTTTCCAGGCAAGAGTGCTGGAGTGGATTGCCATTTCCTTCTCCAGGGGATCTTCCCGACCCAGGAATCAAACCCAGGTCTCCCACATTGCAGGCAGACACTTTACTGTCTGAGCCACCAGGGAAACACATATATTTACATATAAAATAAAATATCATACACCATGATCAAGTGAGATTTATTCCAGGGATGCAATCAATGTGATAAACCACATTAACAAAACGAAGGATAAAAATCTCATGACCATCTTGATAGGTGAAACAAATGCCTTTAACAAAATTAACACTCATTCATGATGATAGCTTTCAACATAGTTGGTAGATAGGGAATAAATCTCAACATAATAAAGGCTTGCATGCATCTGTGCTGAGTTGCTTCAGTCATATCTGACATTTTGTGACTCTATGAACTATAGTCCACCAAGCTCCTCTTGTCCCTCATGTCTCCTCCAAACCCCAGAGTCCATCGGATTTTCCAGGCAAGAATGCTGGGGTGGGTTGCCATGCCCTTCTCCAGAGGATCTTTCCAACCCAGGAATCGAACCCTTGTCTCCTGTACCTCATGCACTTCAGGCAGATAATTTACCATTCATCTACCAGGGAATCCCAATAATAAAGGCCCTCTATGTCAACCTAGAGGCAAACCACTTCAGTATTCTTGCTTTGAGAAACCCATGAACAGTATGAAAAGGCAAAATGATAGGATACTGAAAGAGGAACTCCCCAGATCAGTAGGTGCCCAATATGCTACTGGAAATCAGTGGAGAAATAAATCCAGAAAGAATGAAGGGATAGAGCCAAAGCAAANCTAAGTATGAGAAAGAAAACACAGGCATATTTCTGTAAAAAGTTCCTTTAAGAAAAGAAACTTAGGAGTACTGTCATAAAGCAAATATTCAAAAATGTAACTAAATCAAAGCAAATATTCTAACTTTAATATTTAAAAAATAAGAGCTGGTTTTTAGGGATTAAAAAGAGGTAAATGTCTAAAATATCAAATTAATATAAAAGCACAAATGAAAATTAAATTACTATAAGGTTACAGTATATAGAGAGAATTATAAATCATTAGAGAAAGAGAATACTATATACAAAAGTTTAAAAATTGGATTAAATTTAAATTTCTAAGAAAACAAATGTAACCAGCAGTTTAGGAAGTAGAACAATGTCTTGAGACAAAAATAAAGTTTTAAGACTATTTTTAGAGTGGTTTTAGGTTTACAAACTTATAGTTGAATTTTAAGGATTCTCTGTATATTTTGCATGATAGTCCTTTATCAGATGTGTATTTTGCAAATATTTTTCCTAATCTATGCCTTGTCTTCTAATATTCTTTACACTATCGTTTATGGAGTTTCCCTTACACATCCTGTCCCCACACGTGTATAACCTCCCACATTATCAATATCACTCGCTATTTTTCACCAAGGATGAATCTACATTGATATATCACAATTACTCAAGGTCTATAGTTTACCTTAGGGTACAGTCTTGGTATTTTACATTCTATGGATTTGGACAAAATTATAACCATCATTGCTGTATCATACAGAGGATTTTCACTGCCTGAAAAATCCTCTCTGCTGAGACTATTCATCTCCCTACTTTATCACGCTTGGAAACCACTAATCTCTTTATTGTATTCATAGTTTTGTCTTTTCTAGAATGTCACGTAGTTGGAATAATACAGTATGTAGACTTTCCAGATTGGCTTCTTTTACTTAATAATATGAATTAATTAATAATATGAATTTGGTAATATGAATTAAAATTTTTCATGGTCTGACAAGTCATTTCTCTTTAGTGTTGAATAATATTCTATGATTTTCATGTACCACAGCTTATTTAGGAGTTAACCTACTGAAAGACATTTTGGTTGCCTCCAAATCTGGGGGATTATGAATTTTTGCATCTATGTTTATAAAAGACACAAACATATATAGTCTGTAATTTTATTTTTGTTGTAATGGTCTTTTCTGGTTTTGGTATTAGAGTAATGCAGTCTGATAGAATGAGTTAAGATGTATTTCCTCTGCTTCTCTCCTCTGAAAGGTAATGTAGAGAATTGGCATAGTTTACTTCTTAAATGGCTGGTGAAGTGAAGTGAAGTGAAATCGCTCAGTCATGTCCGATTCTTGCAACCCCATGGACTGTAGCCTACCATACTCCTCCGTCCATGGGATTTTCCAGGCAAGAGTATTGGAGTGGGTTGCCATCTCCTTCTCCAGAGGATCTTCCCAACCCAGGGATTGAACCTGGGTCTCCCACATTGTAGGCAGATACTTTACCATCTGAGCCACCAGGGAAGTTAAAATGGCTGGTAGAATCCATCAATTAACCCATTGCGGCCTGTTGCTTTCTGTTTTGGAAGGTTATTGATTATCAATTCAGTATCTTTAATAAGATACAGATCTATTCAGATTGACCATTTATTCTTGTGTGAGTCATGGCAGGTTGTGTCTTTCAAATTGGTTCATTTCATCTAGATTATCAGATTGCAGATGATAAAGAATCTGCATGCAGTGCGGGAGAACTGATTTCAATATCTGGGTCAGGAAGATTCCCTAGAGTAAGAAATGGTGCTCCACTCCAGTATTCTTGCCTGGAGAATTCCGTGAACCAGGCAGGGTTACAGTCTACGGGGTCACAAAGAGTTGTACACAACTGACAAACACTTTTTTTACCATATCAGTCATACTTCCTTGATTGTTGTGTGTGTGTGTGTGTGTGTGTGTCTTTGCTTTTTAATATGCTGTCTAGGTTGGTCATAACTTCCCTTCCAAAAAGCAAGCGTCTTTTAATTTCATGGCTGCAGTGACCATTCGCAGTGATTTTGGAGCCCAGAAAAATAAAGTCAGCCACTGTTTCCACTGTTTCCCCATCTATTTGCCGTGAAGTGATGGAGTAAATGTGGTGGTGAGGTCTGGGAGAAGCATTCTTTAATTCCACGATTAGTCATCANTGGAGCCCAGAAAAATAAAGTCAGCCACTGTTTCCACTGTTTCCCCATCTATTTGCCGTGAAGTGATGGAGTAAATGTGGTGGTGAGGTCTGGGAGAAGCATTCTTTAATTCCACGATTAGTCATCAGTCTTTCAGTGAGACTGTGTCTGTGGACTGTGAACTTCACAAGTGTTTCTAGGTTTTTCCTCTTCCCTTCTGTGGCTCAAAATGGCTAGAGTGGGCTAAAATTGGGTATTTCCCTTCTCTAGATCAGTTAGGATCTAGAAATACACCAGTGGGTTAGGCTCTGGTTAACTAGTTTACAGTAAGGGCAGGTCTTTTTAAGAAGAGAATGGCCTGGGAGAATTCTCTCACAGTCCAGTGTGTAGGACTCAGCACTTCTACTGCTGATCCCTAGTCAGGGAACTAAGATCCATGGCTAGGCAAAAGAAAAAACAAAACAGGCGGATACTCTGGCATATTTCAAAATGATTCTTTTTCCCCTCCCCCTGCCAGAGACCTAGTGTATTTTTCTCTCGAGCTAAATCTCACATTGTTGTGAGAAAGGGGCTCCCCTGCAACTAGGACTCCTGGGGTTTTTATCTTTTGGAGTTTTATGCACTAAGTGAAGTCACTTAGTCATGTCTGACTCTTTGTGGCCCCATGGACTGTAGCCTACCAAGCTCCTCGGTCCATGGGATTTTCCAGGCAAGAATACTGGAGTGGATTGCTGTTTCCTTCTCCAGGGGATCTTTCCAACCCAGGGATCAAACCCAGGTCTCCCGCATTGTAGGCAGGCGCTGTACTGTCTGAGCTATCAGGAAAGCCCAATCCCTCAGCAATTTATCAATTCCACTTCAGGTTTTCCTACCTCAGCATTGGTTCCCACAACTTTCTCCTCATTCTTCTCTGCTCTGATAAGCCATGACCCCCTATATTTACTTGTGCATGCATGTGCATGCTCAGTAATGTATTACTCTTTAAAACCCCAAGGACTGTAGCCTACCATGTTCCCCTGTCCATGGAATTTTCCAGGCAAGAATACTGGAGTGGATTACTATTTCATACTCTACAGGATCTTCTCCACCCAGGTATTGAACCCATGTCTTTTTGGGAACTGAAGCAGGGGCCCAATCCCCACATCAGGAAAATTGTGTGAGTCAAAGGAGAAACATTTAAGGCTGAGAGTGAAACAGCTGATCTGTGGTAGCCTAAATGGGAGGAGAATCAGACAGTCCTTACCGCAGTCATACACACCCAGGACAGGGACATAAATCCCCTGGAAAGTGCAGTGGCTGGGAGCTGGAGTTTAGGGATTGTGGAGCAATCCTAGGGCAACGGCTGCTGTGACTGTGGAAAGACAGATGAAGGGGATGTGAGGGAGGAGATTGTGGTGAGAAATGCCTGTGGAGGAAAGCTGGGCGGCCATGGAAGTAAAGCAACACTGCTGAGTCATGCGGAGTAGGTAGAGCCATCACCACAGCCTCTCTCCCCCACATGCCAGCATTGGCAGCTGAACAGTAGAGAGACTGGCCCATCAAAAGCCTGATGCACTGAACTACACAGTAGGATCGCACCCAGGGTGCCCCTTTAAGTGCCTGACCCGCTGATTTACAGAGTAGGACCCCAGCCAGGGGGTGCAGGGGTGGGCCTCTATGTGCCTGACACACCAAACAACAGAGGAGGACCCCAGGCAAGGGAGACCACTAAGTGCCTGAACAGGCAAAGCTATGGAGAAAGACTGGCCAAAGAGGGCTTCTGATTACCAGCTACAAGAGGCTGGAAAAAAGACTCTGATAGGGCCGTAACTCCTGCGGTGGAGGCAGTCTATGTCCCTGCCCATTGGCACCACCAGTGGCCCCACAAGCCGAGAGCTACACCACTTTCATGGTCAATTGCCCCTGGGGCAGAGCTGCCACAGACAAAAAATGTCCTAGATCTGTGTGCACAGGGTTGCTTTAGTAGTGTCCAACTCTTTGTGACCTTGTAGACTGTGTGCTGACAGGCTTATCTGTCACGGAGGGAGAGTCTCCAGGCAAGAATACTGGAATGTATTGGCCCATACTGGTTGCCATACCCTTCACAGTTCAATTCAGTTCAGTTCAGTTGCTCAGTCACGTCCAACTCTTTGCGACCCCATGAGTCACAGCAGGCCAGGCCTCCCTGTCCATCACCATCTCTCGGAGTTCACTCAAACTCATGTCCATCGAGTCCGTGATGCCATCCAGCCATCTCATCCTTGGTCATCCCCTTCTNTTAAATATTAATAGTATTAAAGATCATTTTTTCATTGAACAATCTTTGTTTTAACAATTCATTTGTCTAAAAAATGCAGCTGAGTTTAGATGAATGGAATTAGACATCTAATTTACCTACCTATAATTATAAAAACTTAATAATAATTCTCAATCTCAAAGAAAATGAAAGTAAAGAGTATCGATGCCTATCAACATTACTAATAAATGAAAATTTACACAATTTTGAGATATTATTTTCCTAAAAGTTTTAAATTTTAAAAAGCCCCTCTAATTTAGGAAATAGTGCAATGAAATTTGTATACATATTCCCTACAAGAAGGATTTACTAACTATGCAGCATTTCTGTAAAACAAGATTCGATTACGCAGCAAGATTCATAAGATATCCCTCAATGATGCCATTCTATAGTATACAGTAAATAAAATTTAAACTTTAGAAATTATTAAAGTGGCAAATCATCATATACTTTATGCTGGGATAGCTGTAATTGAATTGAATCTATAGATCACATTGCAAAGAACTGACATCTTGACATTAAGTTTTCATGTACATGAATATGGACCATATCTCTATTTTGTTCTTTGATTTCCTTCATCAGTGTTTCTTGATTTTCCTCTTATAAATCATGCACGTTTTGTCAGATTTATTCCCATGAATATCATTTTATGTGTGCTTGTGCCTAGTGGCTCCATCGTGTCTGACTCTTTGTGATCCTGTGGACTGTAGCCTGCCAGGCTCCTCTGTCTAGGGGATTTTTCAGGCAAGAATAATGAATTGGGTGGCCATTTTCCTCATTCCGGGGATCTTCCTGACCCAGGGTTTGAACCATAAATTCTGTGTCTCCTGCATTGCAGATGGATTATTTACCAGCTGAGCCATCAGGGAAGCCCATTTTGTGTGTGTACTATGGTAAACAGTTCTAATTTCCAATTCCAGTTTCTCATTTACAGTTCTGTATGTTAATCTGGTGTACTGAAACCTTACTATAATTATTAATAGTTCAGAAAATTTTTTTCTTTCTTTGGTTAGTTTTTTTTTTTTTTTTTTCAGAATTTCTACAAAGAAAACCATATCACCTGCAAAGACAGTTTTAAGTTTTCCTTTTTAATTTGAATACAGTTTAATTCCTTTTCTTATTGCATTGCCTAGAACTTCCATATGATGTGGAAAAGTAGTGGTAAGGTGGACATATTTGCCTTGTACCTGGTCTTAGTGGGAAAGTTTTAAGTTTCTCACCATTAAGAATTATATTAGCTGTAGGGGTTTTTGTAGATATTTTATCAAATTGATGAAACTCTATCTGTATACTGATTTAAAAAGAATTTTGGTATTAATGCATTCAAATTAGAAAGGAAAACTTAAAGCTGTCTTTGCAGATGACATGGTTTTCTTTGCAGAAATAAATGTACAAAAGTTATTCCATTTTAATGACTACATCTGTGCCCTTTTTCCATTATTTTTATTATTTATGATTTATTTTTCCCTTAAGTTATATGGTAATTTGTCTTTTTTGTGAATTTTACCAAAAATATAATTTTCTGTATTTATATATTAGGTATTTCCAAGTCTCTACTTCATTGAATTTTGTCTTTATCTTCATTCTTAACTCTTCTCTTGTTTCATTCCACTTGTTTTTTTTTTGTCCATCTTTTATGTGCTTGAAATTTCATTCATTTATATTTTTAATTTTTTTGACAAAAAAATTTAAGGCTATAAAATTCTGTCTGGTCACTTCCTTAAAATTTCTTTATATTCTAACATATAATACCTCTATTATTTTTAACTTTAAAAAATTCATCAACCTGGTATCACATTTTACTTTTTATTCAAGGGTTTAAAATGAAACAGAAAAGTTATAGAAATAATGGAGATATACTTTACATACAATTATGATATAAATACAAAATAACCCACTTGTTTAAATTCTCTAGATTAACCATAAATAGCTACAATAGGTGTATAGTATAACAGCTGTAAATAGCCTTAACTTTTCACTAGAAAACTTCATAAAACCAAATATGAAACAGACAGAGCTTCTTGACTTTCCTATTTCTACCAGATAAAGGCCAAAACACTTCAATAGTTCAGGCTATGGTGAGACAAATTAGAAAGGAAACATAAAACAGAGATATTTATGTAGAGTGCATTTCCCACGGATGCAACAAATTGCTCTTTCTAAAAATGATATGGCAATGGAGACAGTAAGAGCTTGTTAGCGATTCCTACAGGTCTCAAGGGGTTCAAACTCTAAACAGAACAGAACATCGTTCAGTTTATTTTCACAGAGATTCAAAAGTTTTTCCAAAACTCACTCTGGAAATCTTCAGGGAAAATCATACTTCACTACTGCTTTCTGGCAACTTTCTATATTCTCAGAATAATCCTCAAACCCATTTTGAGTTGTCTTAATGGCTCACGAATCTGGCAACACTGATGGGAGTCAGACCACAAAGATAGGTGGACATGACTGGAACCATGATTATGGACAAGAGAGTCCCTCAGTTTTAATTATGGTAGGCAGTTCTCCTGAAGTGACATCTGGTGTAAACCTTGTTCTGCATATTTTTAATTCTCCTTTACGGCAAAATATGTCTTATGTGTGCCTGTGCTCGTCACTCAGTTAAGTCTGACTCTTTGCAACCCCATGGACTGTAGCTCTCCAGGCGCCACCGTCCATGGAATTTTCCAGAGAAGAATACTGGAGTGGGTTGCCATTCCCTTCTCCAGAGGTTTTCCCAATGCAGGGATTGAACCCAGATCTCCCCATTTCAGGCAGATTCTTTACCATCTGAGCCACCAGGGAACCATTGGTATCCCTTGTCTTATTTTTCGTTTTCGTTACTTATCTACATGCAAACATCTAGTATTTTAATGACTCCTATCTTTATAGGGAGATAAAAATATCTTAATCTTTTATCCTTATATTTCTCTATTCTCTTCATTTCACCTACATTCTCTCTCACATCAAGTACTTATTCATATATAACATTGCAAAACTTTTCCCTATTGAGTCCATGTAGTTTTCCCCTTGGTAATCTGTTAATTGATTTTGTATGCCTTCCTGGTCAAGGTACCACTTTCTCTCACCCAAATTACTATGGCAGTCTCCTAACTGGCCTTTCTGATTTTTGTTCTTCCTCTATAATCTATCGGTAACATGGCATATGGTATAATAAATAAATGAATAAACAAACAGTATCTCTCATTTGTTGAAATGTCTCTAATACAATGGCTTCCAGTGTCTCCAAGAGATACAGACAAATGAATTAAAATGGGCACCGATGTCCAACATGATCTTAGTCTTTCTTATTGCTCCTTGACTTTATCTCCTACCATTTCTCTCCTCTTCTAAACATTTCTCACTCCCTGGATGCAGTGCTTTAAATATTATATAATAATTTTTTCCTAAGGAAGATACATTTTTTACTTATAATAATAATGCAGAAATTTAAGCAAATTTAGTGGGCCTTTTCCTTTTAAAATAAATAATGCTGCTTCAGAAAAAAAAAATTGAGATAAATCTGTTTATGATTATGTGTAGTCACTGAAAAAATAAATTTAAATTTCTGTTCCTGAGCTTATACTGTATAAGTATTACCTTCAATTCAAAAGCCACTTAATCATATTGGTCTTAAAGGATAAAGTACAAGTAGCTAAAATGAATTTTGTCAATAATTATTGACAATTATTTGAGCAAACTGTGTGATTTTAGTACATTTTAGGTATATATAATGTATGTTAGTCCAAATTTCCAGGCCTTTTTGAAAACATATGAAAAAATTGCCAATAACTTAGAAACCCCTGGGAATTTGAAATTGTTTCAGAAAACACTGTTGAAGAAAAGGAAGGAAATAATTTTTTTTAAGGAAAAAATTGTTACTGAGGTTTTGAGATAGCATTATCTCATTTAATTATTCTAATAAACAAAGCAAGTGAGTATTTTAATGCTATTTCCAAGGCAACCAAGTCCCCAAAAGACACTATATTTTGTTTGATGACTTACAGCAACTATATTTTGGAACTATGTATTAGGTTCATTTCCTTCTAATTGCAAAGGATCTACTTTCTGCTGTGTTGCAACTTTGGTTTCTTAAACAATAGTTTATGTACCTTTGATATAATGACCACAAATTTGTATTCACTGGTATAAAATCTTTACATATCTGTTATCATATTAAATTGATCTTGTTAAAAGATGTGTTTAAATATATACTTTATGATAGATCATTTAGTAGTCGATGTGATAATTTTAGAGAAAAATGGTTTTTAAAGTCTAATTTTCATACAGTAAAACATCCATTTTGATGTACAGTATTGTGTATGTTGAAAAACATACTCTGAAGTGTAGCTATTATCACAGTTAAGATACAAAACTGTTCTACCTTTTCAAAATATTTCATTCTGCCCCTTTATGTTTCAACCATTATCCTCACCTCCATCTCGTAATAACCACTGATCTGTTTTTATTTATTTTCTCTTCATACAGTTTTTCTTTTTCCTTTTCAAGAATGTCATCTAACTGGAATCATGTAAATGCAGCTTTTTAAATCTGGCCTTTTCATTTAACATATTGTAGTGGAGATTCATGCATGATGATGCATGTTTCAGTAGCTTGTTCCTTTTCATTGCTGAATAAATATTTCATTTCATGGATTTATCACAGTTTATTTATTTACCCATTGAAGGATTTTTCCAGTTTTGATAACAAATTGAGGAACTCTGAAAGTTGTGGGAAGATTTTTGTTTGAACATAAGTTTCATTCCTCTTGGTTAAATATCTAAAAATGAGATTTTTGACTGTTTTAGTAAGTGTGTGTTTCACTTTACAAGAATTTCCAAGCCATTTCTAGAGTGGTTGTACTTTAAAGGTACATTTAATATCACAGTGTGGCTACATATGTTAAAAATATAGTTTCCTAATTACTAAACCTGTATTTTAGTCTATTAAGAAGACCTAAGATCTAGAAAATTTTATCATTTAGCTTAAACATATTCCATTTTAGTATTGTTAATTTCATAGTGTTCAAACATAATAATAATGGTGACTAGAGCCAATAATCAAATTACAGGTTAGTAGTTAGACAACTTTTTTAAAAAAGTTAATGTATTCTTCAGTTTTTCCTTTGCTTAAATGCAGTTCAAATATTTAAATCAAAACTAATATAAAGCATTATGATTAAACATAAATCTTACAAGTGATTAGAGCAATTATATTAAATTTGGACTGTAAAAATTTTTAATAATAATTTTTTAATGAAATAAAGTAATAGTGTAGAGTTTACTGTGCAGAACAAATTTAGTAACACTGATTTGACAGTCTCTCAAAACTATATTTTATTTTCAGATTTTCATTCTAAAAGCATCTTAATATTATAATTGGTTTTCTTCTATAAAACTTCAACACATGGAACACTAATTAAGGGGTTGAAATGGAAACATCACAACTTCTTCAGGTGGAGTAACCATTTCCCAAGTGGATCTAAGTTGGGTATATGCTTCTGTCTCTGATAAAGGATCTCTGAGGGACTTCCCTAGTTCTCCAGTGGTTAAGAATTCTCCTGCAATACAAGGGACACAGGTTTCCTTGCTGGTCCAGGAAGATCACACATGCTGTGGAACAACTGAGCCCATGTACCACAACTGATGAGCCCTGTGCATCACAACAATAGAACTCACTGCGATGAGAAGCCCACACACCACAGCAAAGAGTAAACCCCACTGGCCACAACTAGTGTAAACCTGCATGTAGCAATGAAAATACAGCAGAGCCAAAGAATAAATAAAGAATTAAAAAATACAAGAGCCAAATGTTAAATTAAAAAAAAATTAATAATCTCATGATGATCACCTGCATGTCAGTCCTTCACTGATTCACTGTCGTTTTTCCACATGGTATGATCAAGAAAGTCTCGCTGAGTGTAAAATATACCATGAATATAATGGCCAACTCAAATGGCTTTCCACCTCCAAAACTTCCTCATAGTATTTGTGATAGTTGACCAACCACTTTGTCTTAAAATGTAAGAACCATTTAAGTCATTTTTCTCTGTGAACATTCCTTATACTTAACTATCTTTACTCACTTTCTACATGTAGTATACTGATCAGTTTTAGCATAGATTATATTCTCTTTTCTGTACACTCACAACCATATAAAATCTTTTATTTTGCCATTTTTCTTTTGTTTTAGCGTTCCCTCCTTTTATTTTTTCAGTTTTATTTATTTTTTACTTTATAATATTGTACTGGTTTTGCCATACATTGACAAGAATCCACCATGGGTGTACATGTGTTTCCCATCCTGAAACCCCCTCCCACCTCCCACGCCATCCCATCCCTCTGGGTCATCTCAGAGCACCAGCCCTGAGCACCCTGTATCATGCACCGAACCTGGACTGGCAATTCGTTTTACATGTGATAATTTACGTTTCAATGCCATTCTCCCATATCATCCCTCCCTTGACCTCTCCCACTGAGTCCAAAAGACTGTTCTATACATCTGTGTCTATTTTGCTGTCTCACTTACAGGGTTATCATTACCATCTTTCTAAATTCCATATATATGCATTAGTATACTGTATTGGTGTTTTTCCTTCTGGCTTACTTCACTCTGTATAATAGGCTCCAGTTTCATTCACCTCATTAGAACTGATTCAAATGTATTCTTTTTAATGGCTGAGTAATATTCCANACCAGACCACCTAAACTGCCTCTTGAGAAATATGTATGCAGGTCAGGAAGCAGCAGTTAGAACTGGACATGGAACAACAGAATGGTTCCAAATAGGAAAAGGAGTACATCAAGGCTGTATATTGTCACCCTGCTTATTTAACTTATATGCAGAGTACATCATGAGAAATACTGGGCTGAAGGAAGCACAAGCTAGAATCAAGACTGCTGGGAGAAATATCAATAACCTCAGATATGCAGATGATACCACTCTTATGGCAGAAAGTGAAGAAGAACTAAAGAGCCTCTTGATGAAAGTGAAAGAGGAGAGTGAAAAAGTTGGCTTAAAGCTCAACAATCAGAAAACGAAGATCATGGCGTCTAGTCCCATCATATTATGGCAATTAGATGGGGAAACTGGAAAGAGTGTCAGACTTTATTTTTCTGGGCTCCAAACTCACTGTGGATGGTCAGTGCAGTCATGAAATTAAAAGACACTTATTCCTTGGAAGGAAAGTTATGACTAACCTAGATAGCATATTCAAAAGCAGAGATATTACTTTGACAACAAAGGTCTATCTAGTCAAGGCTATGGTTTTTCCATTGGTCATGTATGGATGTGAGAGTTGGACTGTGAAGAACGCTGAGTGCTGAAAAATTGATGCTTTTGAACTGTGGTGTTGGAGAAGACTCTTGAGAGTCCCTTGGACTGCAAGGAGATCCAACCAGTCCATTCTAAAGGAGATCAGTCCTGAGTGTTCATTGGAAGGACTTATGCTAAAGCTGAAACTCCAATACTTTGGTCACCTCATGTGATGTGCTGACTCATTGGAAAAGATCCTGATACTGGGAGGGTTTGTGGGCAAGAGAAGAAAGGTACGACAGAGGATGAGATGGCTGGATGGCCTCACCACCTTGATGGACATGAGGTTGAGTAAACTCTGGGAGTTGGTGATAGACAGGGAGGACTGGCATGCTGCAATTCATGGGGTTGCAAAGAGCTGGACACGAGTGAGCGATTGAACTGAACTGAAAAATAAGAGAGATCTTTTTCAGGAAATATCATCTGAACAAAGGACACAAACAGGAGAGTTTCTTATTGTTCCAAATATCAGTGGGTGCAAGTGTAGCAGATACTCATATAAAGTTTGCCACAATTTTCAAGGATCAAAGGAGAAGTCTTAGAACTGACAATGGTTGAAAGCAATGGATGACAAAAAATAAAATATGGACAAGATTTGACTTATCTAAAAAGTTGGTATCTGTTCAATGTACTGATATTACATAATTTTTTCCTGCAAAACCATATGTTACAGAGAACTTCAATTGATAGTTTTTAAAGTGATATTGAGGAAAGGGAAAACAATGATTATTTGCAAGGATTATGTCTTCTAAGAAAACTCTTCTCTACTCATGCGTCTTACTTATGGAAAGCTTAATAGAACAATATTATTTACATTCAGAATCAGGTTACTCTGTACCCAACTATATCATAAAGGTATATACAATCAATATGATAAAGGGTATGATGGGAATAATTTTATACTGCATTATTAAAAGGGTACCAATACATTTTCTTCAATAATCTAATATCATAGCCAAAGATATAACCATGATTTGCCACTATATAAATATGCTAACACATTTCAATGATTTTAATTCAAGTAATCATGTTAAGATAATAAGATAAAGTATTTTCATCAAGGAGCTCCTAGTCTTGCAATGAAATATAACCAGATAAGTAAACACATTCAAAAATGTGATTATTGCATTGAAAAAGGACTATAAGAATTCTACTAGAAACATACTTAAAGTATCATATTTAATTTTGAGTACTGCATTTTAAGAAAGCTATTGCAATATTAAACAGTTCAGAAGAAGGTGACCAGGCTGATTAAGGATTAAAAATTAAACTAAGAAAATTAAAATTATGGAATTTTTGTGCCCGAAGAAGAAAATGCCATGGGAAATATTATAGCTGAGTTTGCATACATAACAAGCTATTATTTCAATACTGGAAGCAAATTATACTCCTCTAGAGGGCAAACATATGACTAAATATGATTAGATAAAATTAGACATGCTTAAATTATCTATTTAAATATTTATGGCTTCCCAACAAAACAAACGGCTGCTTTCCCAAGTACACATGTCTATTAAATTTATTATCTATGAGTAGAGGTTTTACACTGCACAGATAACCATGTGAGTGATGCTACAGATGGGGTATTTTCTAATTGATTAATTAAACTAAATGATGTCCATGATCTCTACCAATTCAAAGATATTTACTGTCAAACTGAGATACTCTTTCAACTAAAAAAAAAAAAAATTCTGCTATTTAACCCCTTGGTCTTCATTTTCTCAAGCTGTAAAATGAAGTCCATGAGCCCCTTAACTCATCTCAACAATATGCTAATTTTAAATTTATCCAAGGTTTCATTCATAATGGGCTTCCCTCGTGGCTTCCCTTGTGACTTAACTCATAAAGAATCCACCTGCAATGAGGGAGACCTGAATTTGATCCCTGGGTTAGGCAGATCCCCTGGAGAAGGGAAAGGCTAACCACTCCAGTATTCTGGCCTAGCGAATTCCATGGACTGCATAGTAGTCATATATGACTAAGTGAAAATTATTTTTTCATTCATGATACAGTAATTTAATAGATATACTGAATGCTTGGATGTCATGTACTGTGCTAGGCACTGGAAAGAATAAGACATACCACCTTTCTGGGAGCACACCGGCTCAGACATTAATTACTGCAAAGAGATTTACAGCAAAGCATGATAATATATGGAGAATTAAAAAAAATACAGTCTTATGTGGTTTCCATAAAGATTAATGAGAGGATGCTTCTAGAACTTGGTATACTAGAACCAAGGACATCAGATATTCTACCAAATCCAACATAACTGTTCTCTACCATACAAAGTTTTGAATAACTTGCCAAACATTCACAGACATCAAAAACTTGCTAGAATCATCTAAATGTAAATCCACACATTCTAATTCAAATAACATATATATTATTGCTACAGCTAATTCAGTGTAATTTCCAATATAAAACCATCTTTCTCTACTGGAGCATTTTAAATGGTTTATATCAGGGTCACAATAAATTTTAAAAACTACGTTTCTATATAATAGAAATGAAAATCTGAAAGCAAATATTTCCATTTACAATATCTTAAAAAAATACTTAGAATCAAATTTAACAAAAGAAATGCACAACATGTACTGAGAACTATAAAATACTGCTGAGAAAAATCTTTTAAAATCTAAATTAACATTTAAACATATACATTCGTGGTTTGGAAGACTTACTACATGTTAGCATACAGATGAATCCCCAAAACATCATACTATGTGGCTGAAACTCAGAAGGTCACATATTGTATGATTCTATCAATATGAAGTATCCAGAAAAGATAATTCTCTTCAGAAATTAAGAATGGGGATGGGGACAGACTGCAAATGAACACAAGACACATTTCATTGGTGATAAAAATCTTCTCATATTGGATCGTGGTATTGAACTGCACAATTACTGAAATAAGTGAATTTTACAGCGAGTGAACAATACTTTAATGAAGCTGCCAAATACCCAGACACCCACTTACATAAAGCAACATCTGGCAATTTACATTTTTATATTTTGAAATGAGTAAAATTTTTCTAAGCCTGACCACAAGTCCAGAAGCTGGAAAGGAAAGAGCTGATTATTTTGACACCCTAAAATAAAAATCAAATAAAAGCAAATTCTTCTGCATGAAGAACATGCCATACATAAAGTTACATATAAGGGGAGGAGGATGAAGTACCTATGAGATAATGAGCTATATCTGTAATAGTATAATCAATGAGAAATAAAGTAGCAAAATCATTAGGAAAAATTAAACACAAAAATAATGTTTTTATGACAAGAAATGCAAACGGTCAATAAGGATCTGAAAAGATGTGCCACCTTGTAATTAAATCTGTATAAACAAAAATCCTGGTCCCTTTTACAGTAACCTTATTGGTAAATATAATTTTTTGAGGTTTATTAGCCTGTAGTATGGAGAAGGTAATGGCACCCCACTCCAACTCTTGCTGGGAAAATCCCATGGATGGAGGCGCCTGGTAGGCTGCAGTCCATGGGGTCACGAAGAGTCAGATACGACTGAGCGACTTCACTTTCACTTTTCATTTTCATGCATTGGAGAAGGAAATGGCAACCCACTCCAGTGTTCTTGCCTAGAGAATCACAGGGATGGGGGAGCCTGGTGGGCTGCCATCTATGGGGTTGCACAGAGTCGGACAGGACTGAAGTGACTTAGCAGCAGCAGCAGCAGCCTGTAGTAAGTCGATATTTCAGATGTCTCTGGTCAACGTTTTCTGGAATTGTTTTGAAGGACAATTTGTCAATAGTTATTAAAATTAACCCCTTCGTGGATCACAGCCTTGTCTTGGTGAAGGTGCACTCAATGATGCTATGTCCCCATGCCGTGCAAGGACACCCAAGACAGATGAGTCATAGTGAAGAATTCTGACAAAACATGGTCCATTGGAGAAGGAAATGGCAAACAACTACGGTATTCTTGCCTCGAGAACCCCATGGACACTGGAAGATGAGTCCCCTATTAATTTGGAAACTCAGCAGTGGCCACAGGATTGGAGAAGCTGTTTTCATTCAAGTCCCCCAAAAGCACAATGCCAAAGAACTACCATGCAATTGCTGTCATTTCACATGTTAGTAAGTAATGCCCCGAATCCTTAAGCTTAGTTTTCAGCAGTACGTGAACCAAGAACTTCCAGATATACAAGCTGGGTTTCTAAGAGGCAGTAGAACCAGAAATCAAACTGTCAACATTCTTTGAATTATAGAGAAAGCAAGGGAGTTCCAGAAAAATCTACTTCTGTTTCATTGACTACCCAAAAGCCTCTGTGTGAATCGCAACAAACTGTGTAAAAGTCTTAAAGAGATGGGAATGCTAGACCACCTTACCTGTCTCCTGAGAAACCTATATGCAGGTCAAGAAGCAGACATGGAATAACAAACTGGCTCAATATTGGGAAAGGAGTACACCAAGGCTGTATACTGTTACCCTGCTTATTTAACTTATATGCAGAGTACATCATGCAAAATGCTGGACTGGATGAATCACAAGCTGGAATTGAGATTGCTGGGAGAAATATTGATAACCTCAGATATGAAGATGATACCACACAAATGACAGAGAGTGAAGGGGAACTAAGAGCTTCTTCATGAAACTAAAAGAGGAGAATGAGAAAGCTAGCTTAAAGGACAACATTCAAAATCTTAATCAAGGCATCTGGTCCTATGACTTCAGGGCCAAAAGCTGGGGTGGGGGGCGGGAATGGAAATAGTGACAGATTGTATTTTCTTGGGCTCCAAAATCACTGCAGATGGTGACTGCAGCCATGACTCTTGAAAGCCCCTTGTACAGCAAAAGACCAAACCAATCAATCCTAAAGTAAATCAACCCTTCATTGGAAGGATTGAGGTTGAAGCTCTAATACTTTGGCTACCTGAGGGGAAGAGCCAACTTACTGGAGAGGATGCTGATNGGATTATTTGAAAGCCCCTTGGACAGCAAAAGACCAAACCAATCAATCCTAAAGTAAATCAACCCTTCATTGGAAGGATTGAGGTTGAAGCTCTAATACTTTGGCTACCTGAGGGGAAGAGCCAACTTACTGGAGAGGATGCTGATGCTGGGAAAGACTGAGGGCATAAGGAGAAGCGGGTGACAGAGGATCAGATGGTTGGATGGCATCATCAACTCAATGGACATGAGTTTGAGCAAACTCAGGGAGATAGTGAAGGACAGGGAAGCCTGGTGTGCTGTAGTCAGTGGGGTCACAAAGAGTCAGACATGATGAGTGACTAAACAACAACAACCTCTCGAATGGCAGAGAGCATTAAGGAACTGAAGAGCCTCTTGATGAGAGTAAAAGAGAAGAGTGAAAAAGCTGTCTTAAAACTTGACATTAAAAAAACTCAGATCATGGCATATAGTGCTATCACTTCATGGCAAATAGAAGGGGAAAAAGTGGAAGCAGTGAAAGATTTTATTTTCTTGGCTCCAAAATCACTGCAGAAAATGTCTGTAGCCATGACATTAAAAGATGCTTGCCCCTTGGAAGGAAAGCTATGACAAACCTAGACAGCATATTAAAAAGCAGTGAAGCATATATACTATTATGTAAGAAACAAGGTGCCAGTCTATGTTCGATGCAGGATGCAGGATGCTTGGGGCTGGTGTACGGGGATGATCCAGAGAGACATTGTGGGGTGGGAGGTGGGAGGGAGATTCAGGATTGGGAGCTTGTGTACACCTGTGGTGGATTCATGTCAATGTATGGCAAAGCCAATAGAGTATTGTAAAGTAAAATTTAAAAAATAAATAAATTAATTAATTAAAAAAAAGCAGAGTCATCATTTTGCCCAAAAGGTTCATATAATCAAAACTATGTTTTTTCCAGTAGTCATGTATGGATGTGAGAGTTGGACTATGAAGAAAGCTGAGTGCTGAAGAACTGACATTTTTGAACTGTGGTGCTGAAGAAGACTCTTGAGAGTCCCTTGGACAACCAAGAGATCAAACCAATCAATCCTAAAGGAAATCAATCTTGAATATTCATTGGAAGGATTGAGGCTGCAGCTCCAATAGTTTGGCTACTTGATGTGAAGAGCAAACTCATTGGAAAAGACCCTGATGCTCTGAAGGAATGACTGAAGCCAAGGGGAGAAGACGGCAGCAGGGATGAGATGGTTAGATAGCATCACCAACTCAATAGACATGAATTTGAGCAAATGCTGGCAGATAGTGAAGAACAGAGGAGTCTGGCATGTTGCAGTCCTTGAGTTGCAAGGAGTCAGATATGAGTTAGAGATGTAACAACAACAATAAACTGAAATTAAATGCACTTATCATTTTCCCAACTCTTAGAAATAACCTCTCCACATTTTTCTTTATAGATCTCTTGCATAATCTGTCAGCACTTATGGCCTAAAAAAAATGAAAATAAGTAAAACTGGACTATGAACTTAAAACCTGTAAACTAAATAACAGTATGTCCATAAATGGAAGACGCAGCTGACAATAGAATAGAATGTATAAAACATAATTCCATGTATAAATTATTGAAAAGTTTATAACAAGCAAAAAGTACAAAGGAGAAAAAATGTTGTTTCCTTTTTTTTAGAAGCATTCTTAAGAAACTCTTTAACAGTGATATAATTTGGGGCTAACTGGTATAAGCAAAAGAAAGAAAACGGTTGTTTTCTTTAAAAAAAAAATAATTTGAATTAATATTAAANTATATATATACACACATATATCCGAATGGACAAGAAAGAAACATGCTTATAGGACAACAGTTTACTATTCATGGATATATTTGGACAGAACAAGATTTTATCATTATAGTGCCTAATGGTTTTAGACTGAAAATGTTCAATAAGTTGCAATATATTAAAATATAGATAAAATTCATAAAAGGACTAATTTAATCAGTTTTGCTTTATGAAAAAATTAAAATAAGATACAAAGCAAATAATACCAGAGATTTTTGATATTTTAACTGGGGACAGAATTTTTTAAAAAATAGAGCCAAAATTAACCAGTATTTCTTTCATTGACAAAAATAAATTTAAAAAATGTCTGCCAAAATCATACACATTCCTAGTCATCTCTACCTCTTTCTGTAGCTTATTATATACTTAAGTTGAAGAACCCATGCAGTTCCCTTACTGAATTGTACACATTGTTCTCCCTTGAGCCATGAGTTCAGAGTCCTCTGAAAATGTAGCTTAGTAAATTTGAGGGAGAAAATATCACATTTTATTAATTTTGTTTAGTCACATAATTAAAGGGGATCAAATAGAAATTATCTTTAGCTAATGAGCTAAGACAAGGAGATAAGAACATATGACTCTTCCCTGCTTTGTCTAGAAGCTATCACACAAATAACTGTGGTAAGTCATCAGCAAAAGTCAGGCAGAGAAAAGCAGACAAGCATCAGAATTGTTTATTCCTTTTAAAAATAAAATAATAACTGTTACTAATCTACGTCCCATGGCAGGCTACAGTCCATAGGGTCGCAAAGAGTTGGACATGGCTGAAGCAACTTAGCATGCATTCTACACACTGCTGAACTTAATATTTCAGACCATGCTTCAGAGAGGAATGAAATGTTTAACTGATGTTTTCATTATTTCATACATTTCTGCTTTAAATGCAGTGATAAGAGCATCCTAAAAATCATACTTATTTACTGTGAATTTGATAGTAGTCTAGATGCTTAGATTTTCAGGTATACTGGCAAAATGTCACTGTTAAAACAAAAACAACCAAAACCACATACACACATGAATGATGAGTTTGTCATCTCAAAGTCAGCAAAGTTCAATGAGTAATAGTTTACACTCCCCAGGTTTAGAGTACCAAAGTGAAGGATATTTTACTAATGAAAGGCCCAGATTTACTGCTTCTTATAGATTTACTGCCTCTTGTGAATAACCTTCCTGAGAAGGCAATGGCACCCCACTCCAGTACTCTTGCCTGGAGAATCCCATGGAGTGGGGAGCCTGGTGGGCTGCAGTCCATGGGGGTCCCTGGGGGTCAGATGCGACTGAGCGACTTCGCTTTCACTTTTCACCTTTATGCATTGGAGAAGGAGGTGGCAACCCACTCCAGTGTTCTTGCCTGGAAAATCCCAGGGATGGCAGAGCCTGGTGGGCTGCTGTCTACAGGGTCGCACAGAGTCGGACATGACTGGAGCGACTTAGCAGCAGCAGCATGAATAACTTTCTTCTCCATCCCCTGCCCCTTTTCCCCTGATATACAACACCTTGGTCTCTGATAGTTTGAACCTGATTGTTCTAATTCTGTTGAAAGCAGATGATCTGGTCTAGCCATAGTCCAATCCCATGACTGCTGAGCACTTTCTCTTTCTCATCAGGGCATCCTCACAAAGATACATTCTGTTTTTAAAACTGCTTTACCTTGCTGCTTCTAACTCCATTCTTGCATTGCTCTTAATGGTTTGAATGTTTATCCTACGTTAAAAATTTCTATAATAATGTATCACATATTCACTATTGAATTATTGTAATGTATATTAGGTAATATTATTACCATATTATTTACAATGTCTTATATAACAATTTATAAAAGAAAAAGGTTTTATATACTGAGACATAAAGGAAATCTTTTCTTTCATCTCAGTATCTGTTTCAATTTTTTTTTCAGCGTAGAAAATATATTTTATTTATCTTTTAATTTTTAAAATTAATTAATTATTTATTATTATTATTATTTTTACTTTATTTTACTTTACAATACTCTATTGGCTTTGCCATACATCGACATGAATCCACCACAGGTGTACGCGAGCTCCAAATCCTGAATCCCCCTCCCACCTCCCACCCTACAATGTCTCCTTACATAACATAATTGATATTTTCCCCATTTAACTTTGGATAGTGCAGAGCCTAATTTGTAGCCCTATATTAGAATACTGTAAGAGCATATCTACATGCTCCTCTCATTGATGATACTTTCCCTGTACCAGTTATATATTTGTATTTTTCAATTTCATTTCACATATTTAAATACTTCTGAAAATGACCTCTCCCCTTTTGTATAATACGGGAGAAGATTATTTATAAAGAAACAACACAAGGATGCCTCTTGAACCATTGCTATTTAATAATGTACTGGAACTTCTAGCCAGAACAATTAGAAAACAGAAAGAAATAAAAGACACCCAAAATGAGAAAGAAGTAAAACAATCTCTGTTCACAGGTGCTGCTGCTGCTGCCACTGCTGCTAAGTCACTTCAGTCGTATCCGACTCTGTGCGACCCCATAGACGGCAGCCCACCAGGCTCCCCCGTCCCTGGGATTCTCCAGGCAAGAACACTGGAGTGGGGTGCCATTTCCTTCTCCAGTGCATGAAACTGAAAAGTGAAAGAGAAGTCGCTCAGTTATGTCCGACTCCTAGCGACCTCATGGACTGCAGCCTACCAGGCTCCTCTGTCCATGGGATTTTCCAGGCAAGTATGCTGGAGTGGGTTGCCATTGGCTGTTCCTATTCACAGATGACATATTCCTAAATACAGGAAATGCAATGGCTACAAAAGAACAGCACTAGAGCTAGTAAAAATTCAGCAAAATATCAGGGTAAAAAATCAACACACAAAAATCTATTATATCCCTAAAAACATGCAGTGAGCAATCTGAGAAGAAAATTACAAAAGCAATTTCATTAATAGCATCCAAGTGAACAAAATACTTAGGAATAAATTCAGTCAATGAAATGAAGTAATTGTACACTAAATACTACAAAAATAGCTGAAAGAAATTAAAGGTCTAAATAAATGAAGGCAATCCATGTTCATCTGTTGAAAGACATAATATTGTTTAAAAGGCAATATGCCCCCAATACTCTCAATCCCTATCAAAATTTCAACAATATTTTTGTAGAAATGAAAAACCCAATTATCAAATTTATATGGAATTTATAGGGATACCAAATAATCAAAACAAGACTTATAAAGATCAAATTTATAGGACTTATTCTTTTTTAATTTCAAAACTTAGTACAAAGCTACAGTAATCAAAACAATGGGGTACTGACATAAACATGGAATAGAATTGAGAGTCAAAAAAAAAAATATATATATATGGTTAATTAACTTTCTAAGAGGGTACCAAGATCATTCAATGGGGAAAGAATATTATCCTCAACAAATTGTAGTGGTACAACTGGATATCAGCATCCAAAAGAATAAAATTGGACCTCTACCTCATATCATGTAAAACTTAACTATGATGGGTTAACAATATAAGGTCAAGACCTAAATCCATAAGATTATTATAATAAATTCTGCATCAATTATCAGCACCTTTGGTTGGGCAATGATTCTTAGTTATGGAACAAAAAGTACAAGTAACAAGAGTAGATAAAGTGTGTTTCATCAATATCAAAAGCTTTTGTATATCAAAGGATACTATCAAGAAAATATTTGAAAAGGATAACGGTCTAATATTCATACATAAACCTTTTATCATTGAGTAGTAAAAAGCTACCAACTCAATCTAAATATTGGCAAATAACTTGAATGTATTTCTCCAAATAAGAAATCCAAATGACCAACATTTGAAAAGATGTTCAGTTTTAGTTATTAAGGAAACACAAATCAAAATAACAGTTAACTACTACTTCAAGCCTAGGATGACTGAAACAAACAAAATTTAAAAATACATGGACTCTTATAAGCATTTGCAAGGAAGTGGAGAAACTGGAAATGTAATGAATTACTACTGGGAATGAAAAATGGTTCAGCTGTGAAGAAAGCAGCTTGGAGTTTTTTCAATGAAGTTAACAAACATGAAATTATATATATCCAGCAATTCCATTTTGAAATACTAAATACTAAAAGCACATACTCATTCAAGTATACACAAGTTCATGGCAGCAGTATTTACAATATCCAAAAAAGTGGAAGCAACCCTAATGTCCATAATCTGATGAACTGACAAATAAATTGTTGAATAAACCCATGATGAAGTATCTTACATCTGTAAAAAGGAATGAAGTATTGATAAATCTTATAACCTTAGGTTTCCTACTGAAAGTCATACAGAAACCAGATTAAATTATAGAGTGTTCAGAGTAAGCCTCCATGAAGAATGTCAAATGACAAAGCAGATTTGAAAGCTCTTGCAGAGATAGTTTAGCAGTTCTTTCAGGCAAGAACAACAAGCAAAGAGGACAAGTAGAACAAAGCTGCCACTTGCCATATTTTCCACGGAAATCAGGGTAGCTTAAAAGGTGTGCTTAAAAGGGAAAACAATGGGAGAAAATATCACAAGTTAATGGGAATCCAGAATATGTAGATAATTTTAGGCCATTTTAAGGACACAAGACAGAAATCTTGTGAGATGCCCCAGAGGCCCTGTACAGAATGGCATATTTGTTTCAAGGTCAACAAGCCTTCATTTAAAGCTTGATTTTCCAGGAGGGAGTCTNGGACTGTAGCCCACCAGGCTCCTCTGTCCATGGGATTCTCTAGGCAAGAATACTGAAGTGGGTTGCCATGCCTTCTGCCAGGGGATCTTCCCAACCCAGGGATGGAACCCGTGTCTCTTATATATCTCCTGCTTTGGCAGACAGGTTCTTTGCTACTAGTGCCAGGGAAGCCCAACATTTGCTATATCTTAGCCAAATAAGTACTCTAGAACTTTCAGCAGTGGAAGTTCTTCTGCTACTCCTGGGTGTTTTCTTGCAACTAGTTACACTAGTACCAGTGGTGGTAAATGTCTTGGTCACAGTGTCAAAACCATAAACCATATGCTGTGCCTGCAAACCACATGGGGTTTCTTAATCATTTCTCTTGTATGCTTTCAAGAATAAAGTTTATTCAGTGATTTTGTGTGTGTGCATTATTTATGCTCTCGTGTATCCCATAAAAGGTCAGAAGACTTGAACTTGCTAGCGTTACTGATATGTACAGTAAGTTCACCTTTGCTGTGTCATGTATGCTGGTGTAAGGCACATTGTAAAGTTTTGAAACACAAAATATAAATCTGATCAGAATGGGTGAATCTGATAATTCTTAACAGGCAAAGTATACTTGTTCACCCAGCAGAGCCCCTGAAAACTATGACGTTTGGTGATAACATGGAAATTGATTTATATTAATTCTTTAATAGAAAAAATCTAGGGATAATTTTACTATTCAAATTTATGACTCAAACCAGGCACAAACATCTGATTTTAATGATTTCTTTAATATCTGCTAGATATTTCTAAATAGCTGACAAAAGCAGCTATTACCTGTTACCAACAGGTTGAAGAAAAAATATAAGAAAAATCAAATTTATAATGGAGAGATTCTGTCATTTTTACATAAGAGCTGTCTTCTTTGGGAGCATCCTTTGAGAACCATGAAAATTAACCACCCTTTTGGTGCAAACACTTAAATATCAAAAAATTTGATATATCATACTACAACTTGAGAAAAATGAAGATTAGGTTGTGTCTACCTTAGCTCTTCCGGTTTTCTCTGCCAGGTTGCTCTTTAGCACCAATCCCTTCCCATGAATGTTCTGACTGTTGTCTTTTCTTCATTACTTCATCCTGTCGAAGAACTGATGCTTCTGAACTGTGGTGTTGGAGAAGACTCTTGAGAGTCCCTTGGACTGCAAGGAGATCCAACCAGTCCATTCTAAAAGAGGTCAGCCCTGGGATTTCTTTGGAAGGAATGATGCTAAAGCTGAAACTCCAGTACTTTGGTCACCTCATGCGAANTTTTCCAGTGAGTCAACTCTTCACATGAGGTGGCCAAAGTATTGGAGTTTCAGCTTTAGCATCAGTCCTAAACTCAAAGGCTAACTGGAAACCGGAAGCAGTTGTGTATATGGATACCTGTGTATCTCTGCTACCCTTCCTCTTTGTCCTTATCCTCTTATCATCATGTGTATGTGCCATATGTTCTTCTATACATCTTATATGCATTAACTCATTATATCCTCAGAACAACCCTATTAGGTCAGTTCTATGATTATGTATTCCTTTCCTTTTACCCTGTTCATGGGTACAAGATGGTTGATGGACTTTACCAACATCACATAAGTACTCAGCATCAGAGCTGGGAGTAAAACCCAAGCAGGCAACTAGGGAAGGTACCCTTCTATCTACTTCACAGCCTCCCTGTCTGTGCCTGATATATGCTTGAAGCATGTCCATTGTTTAAATGTACCAGGGTATAGCAGAGGTCGTGCCTTCAAATACATATGTGCACAATAAATGAGAGATAGTTCAGGTGAAACTATTATTTTTTTAAACCATAAAGTTGTTTCCTGATGAAGAATTTCCTAAACTGACGGCATTCAGTATCCACAGAAGATAGAAATATGCACTAGGACTCCTTTCATTTAAAATAAATGTTTCAGCCTTGAAGAAACATTTTTAAACTATGCAAGCTATGCATTTATGGAACAAAGGATCTTCAAAATTCCTCAATACTAACCCATAAAATTAAATATAAACAGATAATACAGAGTTTCTAGTAAACCGTATCAACCACTTTCTTTTTAAAACTCAAACACTGTCAACAAATCAAGGTAAGATACCAAGGGGAAATAATACGGTTGAGGGGAGAAAACAGAAAACAACATCAGGAAGCTATTATTCAGCTCTACACTTAGGTTTAACAAGAGCTATCAATCTTTCCTTTCATGAACACTAAATTGGGGAGAAAAAGAAAAATACAGATCAGTCTTCATAACCAGAGGCTAGAAGAACTTCAAATCCTGAAAATCTGAACTGACAATTTGAAGCCTCTGTAACTCTCTGAAGGACTTGCATGCATTTTATTCCTTGACTTTTTTCTTTGTTTTTAATCAGTCTGCTCTGTGGCCATCCTGACAAGCCCTGATGGAGTGATGCAGTCCAGATGCTTGCTGTTCAGAGGCAAAGGTGACAACCACACTTTAATCTCTAAATCTTTCCAAATAATTCAATTTTTCCATAAAGCTGGTGCTCAACAGTAGTACCACTGCTGTAGAATCTTGATGGAAAGAGGGAAAAAAAAAAAAATNACAAACTAGTTTATAGAGATAATAAGAAATTGTATCCAATAATGATGAGAAAATGAACTCAGCCCCTAGAATATGAGTACTTTGAGTGAGGCAATTAGTATGATTACTCAATAATTTCTAGCTATAAGAATTATAGATAAAATAGTTAAAGTAAGACACATCAAGCATAATGATTTTGATATACTAATGATGATATTTTGGTTTTGGTCTTAAATGAAAAGTAAGTGATTTTAAAATCGTTTCCTTTGATGAATATTGGGTGGTGGCACTTTCTCATCTAAATTCTAGCTTAATTTATTTGACATAAGTATACTGGAAACACTGTAATTAAACCAGTTGTAAGAATTGAATTGCTGACCAGTAGAAGTTGAGAAAAATATGAACTAAAATCAAGTAGACTTTTATGAGAACTAAATTCTCCCATAACTTTTACAATATGTTATATGTATATATTTTTACTCTTAATAATGATTACTAACAACTACATGATTTAAGAGTTATTTCGCCTCACATTTGAAAGTACAAGTAATGTATTTTAGTTTTGTTTTTCATTTGAGTTCACAGTCTTATTAGGTCTGCATTAAAAAAAAAAAAACCACTACAGGTTTCATGATACATAAATGTTTTTGATGTTTCTTTCAACTTCTACACAAAAAGCTATTGGTGCCAAATCTATGTGTCAGTAACAATAGAGTTATAAGTGAATTCTTAAATACTGACATCTGGGCATTTGGCATCAGATTTTATGTTTATCTGAAATCCGCAAGTTAGATATGAGTAAAGATTCAAAATCACTGAAATAAATTCTGTGGAAGTGTAACCCAGCTGTAAACAGCAGACAGGGTCACAAGATGCCTGACTGAGCTGGAATGCAAAAATTGAGAAATGAGCAGCTGAGTTGAAAATGAAAATGCTATGCTTTCTTAGAGGCAGAAACCCAAATATGACATAGTGATAAGCTCTGAAAGTGGGATCTGAAGAAGTACTGATTTTTTACATGGTGCAACTGTGCTGCCTTCCATTTGTGACAAGAAGTTAATATTGAAAATGAATTCCACATGCTACAATATAAGACACAACTTTAAAGCCTCTTTGAAAAGCATCACTGGATAAGAATAGAGGCCAATGCCAAATTTATTAAAAGAAAAAAAAAAAGAATAGAGGCCAAGGAACAACAATAAATATAGGTGTATTGGAAAGATAAAAGTTCTGGCCAATTGAATACGTCCAAAAACCCAAATGTGATTTCTATTGATCAATTGTTCAGAACAAGAGGGAAAGAAGTAAAAATGAAATACATATCAAAATAGTATTGATTTACTATTGTTTTTAATATTTACACCTTACTAAGTAAATGATAATACTGTATTTAGTAGAAGTCACTTTATGATGTTTTAATATAATTTTTATGCACGGTTTTAATATGCACAACTATTATTTTAAATCTCAAATTTACCTTAAATACTATTTCTCATCATGTATCAGAAAAAAATCAGTCTTTAACAGAATTCATGTAAAAAGGTTCAAAAGCCTTTTGTGTTTGTGTTTATTCCGAGGGTACCTAATATATCATACATTATATTGATAGATAATTATTTCCTAGAAATTTAGAGTAGTTTATCCCCAAATCAGTTAAGGTATAGCTAGGATTAATTTTGAATAATAATATTCTTGTGACATTGAAATTCACAGTCGACTCAAGTACTCTCATTCCTTATTTTGGCTTTCTTTGTAAAGATTTTATATATTAAATTATGACACAGTGCATGACTATTTAAAAATTAGATTAACTGCCATATTCACTTAAAAACTGCATCATAACCCATCATAATAATGAATAACTGAATAACTATTGAATGTAAATGATAACCAAGCAAAATGAATAATTTCATTAGGAATATCTTTACACTCAAATTGAGTACTTCTGAAATTGCACTGGAGAAAAGGCAGTTTAATGAGATCTAACCCCAATGAAATTGTCTAGATCTGTAAATCAAAGGTCATTAATAGTCAGATCTCACAGCTCCTCCAGCAACATATGTTTGAAGCAAGGTTTCAAACTACATATCAAGGGATTGAAGATTTAATACTCTATATTATCATACAAATTAAATTGTATAGAACTAAAAATAAACATAAGAAAGCATTGATGTATTCCTATAAGAAAGGCTTGTATCTAATATCATGTGACCTAAAAGATTATGTGAGATTATTTTCCTTCTAAATTTTTAACAAGTGAATAGTATTTGCCATATTTTTATATTCTACACACACTTTTTAGAAAATCATTCAATTTTCTTAAATGTGGACTGTGTATACCTATACTGGAAAAAAAAAAAAACCTTCAAATTCCCAAACTTTTGGCTGTCTAGCAATTAATTTTTCATTTCAAGGGTATTAATTTCTGTAATAATATATGCAGTTTTACTTTTTTTATGGTGTATTTTCTACTAATTAAATTGAAATATATTCCATGCAATGGAATTGTATCTGTAGTCTTGTTTTTACAATTCATAATTGATTTTTTTCTAGTTACAGTAGTTTGTTCATGTTATCTTACTTTCTGTGCTGTCTTATATTAGGTCCATTGTCTTGTAACATACCATTTTCATTTATAATTCAGACAAATGGGTTTAGTATGTGATTTTTTCTCCTAGTCTTTTAAATACTCGTGTTCCATTGAAGAATATGTTACTTTACTAGATAGGAAATCTAAGTAGTATAATTTTAATAGTTGAAAATGACAGAGCTTGAATTCAAGATGATGGAGTAAAGAAGGACACGTGCTTATCTCCTCCTGTGAGAGCACTAAAATTGCAACCAGTTGTTGGACAACCATTGACAAGAGAATGCTGAAATCCACCAAAAAAAGATACTCCATGTCCAAAGACAGAGAAGGAGCTACAGTGAGACTGTAAGAGGAGTACGATCACGATAAAATCAAATCCCATATCTGCCAGGTGAGTGACCCACAAACTGGAGATCAATAATACCAAAGAAGTTCTCCCACTCTTGTGAAGGTTCTGAATGCCACATCAGTCATCTCAGCCTGGAGATCTGACAAAGGGACTGGGAATCCCCAGTGAATCTGATGGATTCCTGGCGAAGGCCATTGGGATTTGATTACAGGACTTGCACAGGACTAGGGGAAACAGAGACTCCAGTCTTGGCACAAACAAAATCTGTGTGCACCAAGACCTAGAGGAAAGGTGCAACAACCCCACAAGAGACTGAACTGAAACTTCTTGCTAGTGTTGGAGGGCCTCCTGTGGAGAAGTGGGTTGGCAGGGGCTCGTCACAGGGATGGGGGCTCTGGCAGCAGCAGTCCTAGAAGGACTTAAAACAAGTCCCTTGGTGTACTCCCTCTTGGAGATTGCCATTAATTTTACCATACAGTGGGGTTGCCTCAGGCCAAACAACTAGCAAGGAGGGAGTGCAGCATCAGATAACTGGATTAAGGCTTTACTGAGCAAAGCTCTGCCCACCAGAGCAAGTCCTAGATTTTCCCACTGCCAGTCTTTCCCATCAGGAAGCTAATTATAAGCTGCTTAACCTCCTTCATCAGAGGGCAGACAGAAGAAGCAAGAGCAACAATCCCACAGTGGCTAGAACAAAAACCAAATTACAGAAAGTTAATCAGCATGAAAAAGAAGAAAGTTATATCCCAAATGAGGGACAAGATAAAATCCCAGAAAAAAAACAACTAAATGAAGTGGAGATAGGCAAATTTCTGGAAAAAGAATTTAGAATAATGATAGTGAAGATGGTCTAGGATTTCAGGAAAACACTTGAGAAGACGTAAGAAAAGTTTACCAAAGACTTAGAAGAGCTAAAGAATAAACAGAAATGAATAATACACAAGGAGAATCAATATCAGAATAACCAGGACAGAAAGACAGATAAATAACCTAGACAACAGGATTGTGGAAGTCACTGCCACAGAACACAATATAGAAAAAAGAATTAAAAAAAATGAAGTCTGAGACCTCTTGGACAACACTAAATGCACCAACATTCACATTATAGGGGTCCCAGGAGAGGAAAGAAAGAAAGGATCTGAGAAAATATTTGAAGAAATAATAGCTCAAAACTTCCTGAATGTGGGAAAGGAAAAAGCCAATCAAGTCCATGAAGCACTGAGAATACCAGGTCAGATAAACCCAAGAAGGAACACATTGCAATCAAACAGGGAAAAATTAAAGACAGATAAAGTATTAAAATCAACAAGGGAAATAGGAAACAAGGGAAATTGCTTTGATTCCATCCCTTCATTCTTTCTGGAGCATCTGGTCCCATCACTTCATGGGAAATAGATGAGGAATCAGTGGAAACAGTGTCAGACTATTTTGGGGGGCACCAAAATCACTGCAGGTGGTGACTGCAGTCATGAAATTAGAAGAGGCTTACTCCTTGTAAGAAAAGTTATGACCAACCTAGATAGCATATTCAAAAGCAGAGACATTACTTTGCCGACTAAGGTCCGTCTAGTCAAGGCTATGGTTTTTCCTGTGGTCATGTATGGATGTGAGAGTTGGACTGTGAAGAAGGCTGAGCACCGAAGAATTGATGCTTTTGAACTGTGATGTTGGAGAAGACTGTTGAGAGTCCCTTGGACTGCAAGGAGATTCAATTGGTCCATTCTGAAAGAGATCAGCCCTGGGATCTCTTTGGAAGGAATGATGCTAAAGCTGAAACTCCAATACTCTGGCCACCTCATGCGAAGAGTTGACTCATTGGAAAAGACTCTGAT
>SJYV01014738.1:0-25847 GCA_006410875.1 Neotragus pygmaeus
TTAGTTCCTCTTCACCTTCTGCCATTAGCGTGATGTCATCTGTATATCTGGGGTTATTGATTTCTCCTGGTAATCTTGGTTCCAGTTTTTACTTCATCCAGCCCAACATTTTGCATGATGTACTCTGCGTATAAGTTATATAAGCAGGGTGACATTATATAGCCTGGATGTACTCCTTTCCCAATTTGGAACCAGTCAGTCATTCCATGTCCGGTTCTAAGTGTTGCTTCTTGATTCACATATATGTTTCCAAGGAGACAGGTAAGGTGGTATTCCCATCTCTTTAAGAATTTTCCACGGTTTGCTGTTATCCACACATGCAAAAGGCTTTAGTGTAGTCAATGAAGCAGAAGCACATATTTTTCTAGAATTCCATTGCTTTCTCCATTATCCAATGAATGTTGGCAATTTGATCTCTGGCTCCTCTGCCTTTTCTAGACCCAGCTTGTACATCTGGAAGTTCTCAATTCATGTACTGTTGAAGCCTAGCTTGAAGAATTTTAAGCATTACCTTACTAGCATGTGAAATAAGTGCAATTGTGCAGTAGTTTGAACATTCTCTGGCATTTCCCTTCTTTGAGATTGGAATGAAAACTGACCTTTTCCTGTCCTGTGGCCACTTCTAAGTTTTCCAAATTTGCTGGCATATTGAGTGCAGCACTTTCGCAGCATCATCTTTTAGGATTTGAAATAGCTCAACTGGAATTCCATCACCTCCACTAGCTTTGTTTATAGTAAAGCTTCCTAAGGCCCACTTCACTTCACACTCCAGGTTGTCTGGCTCTAGATGAGTGACCACACCATCTTGGTTGTCTGGGTCATTAAAACCTTTTTTTCTTTGTACAGTTCTGTGTATTCTTGCCACCCCTTCTTAACATCTTCTGCTTCTGTTAGGTCCATACAATTTCTGTCCTTTATTGTGCTCATCTTTGCATGAAATGTTCCCTTGGTATCTCTAATTTTCTTGAAGAGATCTCTAGTCTTTCCCAATCTATTGTTTTCCTCTATTTCTTTTCATTGATCACTGAGGAAGGCTTTCTTATGTCTCCTTGCTATTCTTTGAAACTGCATTCAGATGGGTGTATCTTTCCTTTTCTCCTTTGCTTTTTGCTTCTCTTCTTTTCTCAGCTATTTGTAAGCCCTCCTCAGAAAACTATTTTGCCTTGTTACATTTGTTTTTCTTTGGGATGGTTTTTCACAACTCTATGGATATGTTAAAAATTTTTGAATTGTATATTTTGAATGGTACACTGTATAACATGTAGGTTATCTCTCAATAAAAATGTTAAAAAATAAAATCCAAATTGTGTTTAAAAAGATATACTAACAGCTTCTGATTAAAAATAGGCAAACAGACCTGCCTCACATTGTTGTTTAGTCACTCAGTGGTGTCAGACTCTTTTCTATCCCATGGATTGTACTCCACCAGGCTCCTCTGTCCATGGGATTTCCCAAGCAAGAATACTGAAGTGGGTTGCCATTTCCTTCTCCAGGGGATCTTCCAAACTCAGGGATCAAACCCACGACTCCTGCATTGGCAGGCAGATTCTCTACCTCTGAGCCACCAGGGGCCCTTACATTGCCTAGTGTCTGATTAGTGGGGGAGGGGAGAATGGGTAGGGAGCATTGACCTTTATTGTCTGTTTCTAGATGAGAGACTCTATCTCTCTATTTATCTAAGGGTAACTTCAGACCTGGTTCCTGATCTCTAAGAGCTTTCAGTTTAAAGAGAGAGTAAATCACCTATGAGAACAAAGCATAGAATTCACAAGACATTCTTTGATAGCCTAGAACATTCTCAGAGCATGCCTGTACAAGCATAAGGATTTGAGGATGATGCACAAGCTGGAATCAAGATTGCCAGGAGAAATATCAATAACCTCAGATATGCAAATGACACCACCCTTATGGCAGAAAGTGAAGAGGAACTAAAAAGCCTCTTGATCAAAGTGAAAGAGGAGAGTGAAAAAGTTGGCTTAAAGCTCAACATTCAGAAAACTAAGATCATGGCATCTGGTCNTTGACTGAGAAATTCTACTTACACAATTTGTAGTAGTAGTAAATCTTCATCAATTGTTTTATTCATTTAGTGTTTAGTGTCTACCACATAGTAAGTTCTATTCTTGGTTCCAGGGCTAGAGGTGTGTGTGAATAATACCAGGTTTTTTCTCTGCTTCCATGGCGCTTACATTCTGATGAATAGATGGATAATAAGCAAAGCCATGAGTGTTTAAGAAATGATACATATATGTCAGAAACACAATGTAGAGATGTGTTTTAGAGTAGCTGGAGTGCTCCTTTTGCACGCAATAGGCAGGAAGCCACTAGGAGAGGTGACATTTACAGTGAAACCTGAACAAAAGGGAAGAGGTATCTGGAGTGTGAGGGGAGAGAGTTGCAACCCACAACAGCAGAACAGATGCAAGGGTGGCAGATAAAGCAGCATATCCTCTCTTGGCAGAGAAGGACGCAGGGACGAGGTGAAAAACAGGGGTAAGTCATGGTCATAGGGAACCCCGAGAGCCATAACAATATTTAGATTTTATTCAGGTGTTCTGAAAAGTACCTGCAGGACTGTGAGCAAGTGAGTGACAAGACTTACACAAGAGTGGTCAGGGAAAAGCAGGAGAGAAGGGACCACTTAGAGCACCCTGGGTAAGAGTGCTGACTAGATGGGCACTGGAAAAGTTGGAATAAAGAGGACAGAATTACAATGTGTTTTGAAGACTGAGTCAATAAAACTTACAGATGAACTGAATGTGGGAAATGAGAAAAGAAAAAAAAAAAAGAACACCTAGCCTTTGGTTTGGATCTCCTGGAAATAGTGTGGAAAATGGAGATGAGACAGATGAGGGAGAAGAAAGTTTGTGGTAGGACACATAAAATCTCCAGTTTATTTTGGACAAGTTTTTTAATTTTTAATTTTACATTGGAGTATAGTTGATTACCAGGCTTCCCTGGTGGCTTAGTGGTAAGGAATCGACCTACAAATGTAGGAGACATGAGTTCCATCCCTGGGTTGGGAAGGTCCCCTGGAGAAGGAAATGGCAACCCACTCAGTATTCTTGCCTGGGAAATCCCATGGACACAAGAGCCTGGTGGGTTACAGTCCATGGAGTCACAAAAGAGTTGGACCTGACTTAGCGACTAAACAATAGTTGACTAACAATGCTGTGCTATTTTCAGGGGTACAGCATGAATATAAGAGTTGGACTATAAGGAAAGCTGAGCGCTGAAGAACTGATGCTTTTGAACTGTGGTGTTGGAGAAGACTCTTGGAGCCTCTTGGACTGCAAGGAGATCCAACCAGTCTATCCTAAAGGAAATAAATCCTGAATATTCATTGGAAGGACTGATCTTAAAGCTGAAACTCCAATATTTGGCCACCTGATTTGACGAACTGACTCATTGGAAAAGACCCTGATGCCAAGAAAGACTGAGGACAGGAAGAGAAGGGGACAACAGAGGATGAAATGGTTGGATGGCATCACTGATGCGATGGATGTGAGTTTGAGTAGGCTCCGGGAGTTGGTGATGGACAGGGAAGTCTGGAGTGCTGCAGTCCATGGAGTTGCAAAGAGTCGGACACGATTGAGCAACTGAACTGAACTGATATATAGATATACACACATACATACACATATGTGGGCTTCCCCAGTGACTCAGTGGTAAAAAATCTGCTTGCCATGCAGGAGACGCAGGAGACCTGGCTTTGATCACTGAGTCAGGAAGATCCCCTGGAGGAGGGCAAGGCAATCCACTCCAGTATTCTTGCCTGGAGAATTCTACAGATAGAGGAGCCTGGCGGGCTACAGTCCATAGGGTCACAAAAAGTCAGATATGATTGAAGCAACTGAGCATTTATGCACGCATAGGTACATGTATAGGGAAAGGAAAGTGAAAGTCACTCAGTCATGTTTGATTCTTTGTGACCCCATGGACTGTAGCCTTCCAGGCTTCTCTATCCATGGAACACTCCAGACAAGAATACTGGAGTGGGTAGCTATTCCCTTTTCCAGGGGATCTTCCAAACCGAGGTATCAAACCCAAGTCTTACACACTGCAGGCAAATTCTTTATTGTCTGAGCCAACAGGTATATGTATATATACACCCTTTTTCAGATTCTTTTCCCATATAGGTGATTATAAATTATTGAGCAAAGTTCCCTGTGCTATATAGTAGGTCCTTATCGATTATCTATTATGTATCTAGTAGCATGTATCATGGAAAAAGCAAGACCTGAACTGAGCATGTATATGTTAATCCCAGCCTCCTAATTTACCCCTCCCTTCACATTTTCCCTTTAGTAAAAGGGAATGTCTTTTGCAAAGCTTGTTTTGGACAAGTTAATTTAGATCTACTATTAGGCATTCATGTAAAGCATACCATCTTAGTTGCATGTAGTCTGATTGTCAAAGAAGGGATCAGAGCTGGAATTGTTACATGAACTGTTGAGTCCTGCCCCAAAGCCACAGGTGCAAGGCCTTGTACCAAGGCCATACATGAGGAGCCCAGAACCAAGGTCACCTCCTAAGCTGACTAAGCCTTTTTGTAACTGTTGCCAAAAGCCCCCTTGATCATCTCCAGCAGGCTTCCTGATCCCAAATTGGGCAAAAATGTGCACCCTGGTAGTCACTCTATGGTGTCCTAACCAACCACCTAATGTCAACCTTGCATCAGGAATTTTCTTTGTCTTGAGACCATAAAAATTGGCCATTAACCCATGAAAACCGTCAACTTTACCTGGCTTGTCAGGATGTCAGCCCACTGTGCTCACAGCACTATCGTTACTTCTGCTCTTTGTTCTTAAAAAACTCACTTCCTTCCAAAATGCTATGTCTGGAAATTATTTTCCAACCCATGCTCAGACTGCCTCAACATGAACATATAGTCAAAGGTTTGTTTGGAAGGATGTTAAAGTTATAATACAGAATGATCACCATAATATACCATAAATTACAATAAAATGTTATGTTTCCCATAAGTTTCTTTTAGAGTAATACTTTGAGACATGGAAAATGAGAATGCATTACTATACTTTGAGAGGAAAAAGGTATGAATAAGGTGATTCTATATTTGTATAAATATATATAAATTTCAGAAGACAAGAATATAAAACTATTTAAAGAGTTACTTTGAAGTTTTTCAGTGTTAAGATTAGAAGTGTTTATATTACTTTCTGTATCTTTGATTTTGTATTTTCAAGTTTATAAAAAATGGAAAATTAATGCTAATAAACACAAATTACTTTAAAAATATGAATTAGTTCAGTCGCTCAGTTGTGTCTGACTCTTTGTGACCCCATGGTCTGCAACACGTCAGCTTCCCTGACTATCACCAAATCCCAGAGTTTACTGAAACTCATGTCCATCACGTCAGTGATGCCATCCAACCATTTCATCCTCTGTCATCCCCTTCTCCTGCCTTCAGTTTTTCCCAGTATCAGGGTCTTTTTCAATGAGTCAGTTCTTTGCATCAGGTGGAAAAAGTACTGGAGTTTCAGCTTCATCATCAGTCCTTCCAGTGAGTAATCAGGACTGATCTCCTTTAGGATGGACTGGTTGGATCTCCTTGAAGTCCAAGGGACTCTCAGGAGTCTTCTCCAACACTACATTTCAAAAGCATCAATTCTTCGGCACTCAGCTTTCTTTATAGCACAACTCTAACATCCATACATGACTACTGGAAAAATCATAGCTTTGACTGGATGGACCTTTGTTGGCAAAGTGATATCTCTGCTTTTTAATATGCTGTCTAGGTTGGTCATAGCTTTTCTTTCAAGGAGCGAGCATCTTTTAATTTCATGGCTGCAGTCACCATCTGCAGTGATTTGGAGCCCAAGAAAATAAAAGTCTCTCACTGTTTCATTGTTTCCCCATTTATTTGCTTTGAAGTAGATGGGACAGGATGCCATGGTCTTAGTTTTCTGAATGTTGAGCTTTAAGCCAACTCTTTCACTTTCCTCTTTAACTTTCATCAAGAGACTCTTTAGTTCTTTACTTTCCGCCATAATGGTGGTGTCATCTGCATATCTGAGGTTATTGATATTTCTTCCGGCAATCTGGATTCTAGCTTGTGCTTCATCCAGCCCAGCATTTCACATGATGTACTCTGCATATACGTTAAATAAACAGGGTGACAATATACAGCCTTGACGTACTCCTTTTCCTATTTGGAACCAGTCTGTTGTTCCATGTCCAGTTCTAACTGTTGATTCTTGACCTGAATACAGATTTCTCAGGAGGCATGTCAGGTGGTCTGGTATTCCCAACTCTTAAAGAATTTTCCAGAGTTTGTTGTGATCCACACAGTCAAAGGCTTTGGCATAGTCAATAAAGCAGAAATAGAAGTCTTTCTGGAACTCTGTTGCTTTTTCAATGATCCAGTGGATGTTGGCAATTTGATCATGGTTCCTTTGTCTTTTCTAAGTCCAGCTTGAACATCTGGAAGTTCTCAGTTCACATATTGTTGAAGCCTGGCTTGGAGAATTTTGAGCATCACTTTGCTAGTATGTGAGATGAGTTCAAGTGTGAGGTAGTTTGAACATTCTTTGGCATTCCCTTTCCTTGGGATTGGAATGAAAACTGACCTTTTCCAGTCCTGTGGCCACTGCTGAGTTTTCCAGATTTGCTGCCATAGTGAGTTTAGCACTTCCACAGTATTATCTTTTAGGATATGAAATAGCTCAACTGGAATTCCATCACCTCCATTAGCTTTGNCCTCTATGACCCATCTCCCAGAATATTGGAAATAAAAGCAAAAATAAACAAATGGGACCTAATTAAAATGTTTCTCCTTTTTAATGTGCTGTCTAGGTTAGTCATAACACTTCTTCCAAGGAGCAAGCATCTTTTAATTTCATGGCTGCAGTCACCATCTGCCGTAATTATGGAGCCCCGAAAATAAAGTCTGCCACTGTTTCCATTGTTTCCCCATCTATTTGTCATGGAGTGATGGGACCAGATGCCATGATCTTAGTTTTCTGAATGTTGAGCTTTAAGTCAACTTTTTCACTCTCTTCTTTCACTTTCATCAAGATGTTTTTACTTCTTCTTCACTTTTTGCCTTAAGGCTGGTGTCATCTGCATATCAGAGGTTATTGTTATTTCTCCTGGCAACGCTGATTCCAGCTTGTGCTTCATCCAGTCCAGCGTTTCTAATGATGTACTCAGTATATAAATTAAATAAGCAGGGTGACAATATACAGCCTTGACGTACTCCTTTCCTGATTTGGAACCAGTCTGTTGTTCTAGGTCCAGTTCTAACTGTTGCTTCTTGACCTGTATATGGATTCCTCAGGAGGCAGGTCAGGTGGTCTGGTATTCCCATCTCTTTCAGAATTTTCCACAGTTTATTGTGATCCACACAGTCGAAGGCTTTGGCGTAGTCAATAAAGCAATAGTAGATGTTTTTCTGTAATTCTCTCTCTGTTTCAATGATCCAACGGATGTTGGCAATTTGATATCTGCCTTTTCTAAATCCAGCTTGAACATCTGGCAGTTCACAGTTCACATACTGTTAAAGCCTCGCTTGGAGGGTTTTGAGCATTACTTTGCTAGCATGTGAGATGAATGCAATTGTGTGGTAGTTTGAGCATTCTCTGGCATTGCCTTTCTTTGGGATTGGAATGAAAACTGACCTTTTCCAGTGCTGTGGCCACTGCTGAGTTTTCCAAATTTGCTGGCATATTGAGTGAACCACTTTCACAGCATCATCTTTTAGGATTTGAAATAGTTCAGCTGGAATTCCATCACCTCCATTAGCTTTGTTCATAGTGATGCTTCCTAAAGCCCACCTGACTTCATGTTCCTCGATGTCTGGCTCTAGGTGATTGATCACACCATTGTGATTATTTTGGTCATGAAGATCTTTTTTGTACAATTTTTCNTTCAGCTGGAATTCCATCACCTCCATTAGCTTTGTTCATAGTGATGCTTCCTAAAGCCCACCTGACTTCATGTTCCTCGATGTCTGGCTCTAGGTGATTGATCACACCATTGTGATTATTTTGGTCATGAAGATCTTTTTTGTACAATTTTTCTGTGTATTCTTGCCACCTCTTCTAAATATTTTCTGCTTCTGTTAGGTCCATACCATTTCTGTCCTTTATTGTGCCCATCTTTGCATGAAATGTTCCTTTGGTATCTCTAATTTTCTTGAAGAGATCTCTAGTCTTTCCCATTCTGATGTTTTCCTCTATTTCTTTGCATTGANTTAGGTCCATACCATTTCTGTCCTTTATTGTGCCCATCTTTGCATGAAATGTTCCTTTGGTATCTCTAATTTTCTTGAAGAGATCTCTAGTCTTTCCCATTCTGATGTTTTCCTCTATTTCTTTGCATTGATCACTGAGGAAGGCTTTCTTATGTCTCCTTGCTATTCTTTGGAACTCTGTATTCAGATGGGTATATCTTTCCCTTTCTCCTTTGCCTTTTACTTCTCTTCTTGTCTCAGCTATTTGTAAGGCCTCCTCAGACAACCGTTTTGCCTTTTTGCACTTCTTTTTCTTGGGGATGGTCTTGATCACTGCCTCCTATACAATGTCAAGAACCTCTGTCCATAGTTCTTCAGGCACTCTATCAGATCTAATCCCTTGACTCTATTTGTCACTTTCATTGTATAATTGTAAGGGATTTGATTATGTCACACCTGCATGGTCTAGAGGTTTTCCCCACTTTCTTCAATTTAAGTCTGAATTTGACAATAACGAGTTCATGATCTAAGCCACAGTCAGGTCATGGTCTTATTTTTTCTGACTCTATAGAGCTTCTCCATCTTTGGCTGCAAAGAATGTAATCAATCTGATTTAGGTATTGGCCATCTGGTGATGTCAATGTGCAGAGTTTTCTCTTGTGTTGTTGCAAGAGGGTGCTTGCTATGACCAGTGCGTTCTCTTGGCAAAAGTCTATTAGCCTTTGCTCTGCTTCATTCTGTACTCCAAGATGAAAGTTGCCTGATACTCCAGGTATTTCTTGACATCCTACTTTTGCATTCCAGTCCACTATAATGAAAAGAACATCTTTTGGGGGTGTTAGATCTAGAAGGTCTTGTAGGTCTTCACAGAACCATTCAACTTCAACTTCTTCAGCATTACTGGTCAGGGCATAGACTTAGATTACCGTGATATTGAATGGTTTGCCTTGGAAACGAACAGAGATCATTCTGTCGTTTTTGAGATTGTATCCAAGTACTGCATTTTGAACTCTTTTGTTGGCTAATGATGGCTAATCCATTTTTTCTAAGGGATTCTTGCCCGCAGTAATAGATATAATGGTCATCTGAGTTAAATTCACCCATTCCAATCAATTTTAGTTCGCTGATTCCTAAAATGTTGATTTTCACTCTTGTCATCTCCTATTGGACAACTTCCAATTTGCCTTGATTAGTGGACCTAACATTCCAGGTTCCTATTCAGTATTGCTCTTTACAGCATCGGACTTTACTTCCATCACCAGTCACATCCACAACTGGGCGTTGTTTTTGCTTTGGCTATGTCTCTTCATTCTTTCTGGAGTTATTTCTCCACTGATCTCCAGTAACATATTGAGCACCTACCGACCTGGGGAGTTCATCTTTCAGTGTCTCATCTTTTTGCCTTTTCATACTGTTCATGGTGTTCTTGAGGCATGAATACTGAAGTGGTTTGCCATTACCTTCTCCAGTGGACCATGTTTTGTCAGACCTCTCCACCATGACTCGTCCATCTTGGATGGCCTTACATAGTATGGCTCATAGTTTCACTGAGTTAGACAAGGCTGTGGTCCATGTGATCAGTTTGGTTAGTTTTCTGTGACTGTGATTTTCATTCTATCCCCTTCTGATGGAGAAGGATAAGAGGCTTATGGAAGGTTCCTGATGGTAGAGACTGACAGAACAAGACTGGGTCTTGTTCTGAAGGGTGAGGCCATGCTCAATAAATCTTTAATCCAATTTTCTGTTGATGGGTGGGGCTGTGTTCCCTCCCTGTTATTTGATCTGAAGCCAAACTATGGTGGAGGTACTGAAGATAATGGCGGCCTCCTCCTTCAGAAGGTCCCCTGCCCACCCTGCTGCACTCAGTGCCCTGAACCCTGCAGTGGGCCGCCGCTGACCCACACCTCCGCTGGAGACTCCTAGACCCTCACGGGCACGTCTAGGTCAGTCTCTTGTGGGATCACTGCTCCTTTCTCCTGGGTCCTGGTGTGCACAAGGTCTTACAACTTAGAAATCATTTATGAATTAAATTTTACTTTGCAGAGTTAAAGTTAGGTTAATAATCTGATAAACCTAACTAATAAAGTAACTAACTATTACATCTAATAAATAATAAATAGGCTATGTAAAATAATTTGTAGTTGTTGTTCACTCGCTAAGTCTTGTCAAGCTTTTTGCAACCCCATGGACTGCAGCATGCCAGGCTCCCCAGTCCTCTGCTACCTCCCAGAGTTTGCTCAAATTCATGTCCATTGTGTCAGAGTTCCTATCAAAGCATCTTAACCTCAGCCACTCCTCCTTTTGCCTTCAATCTTTCTCAGCATCAGGGTCTTTTCTAGTGAGTAGGCTCTTCACATCAGATGGCCAAAGTATTGGTGCTTCAGCATCAGCATCAGTCTTTCCAATGAATGTTAAGGGTTGATTTCCTTTAGGATTTACTGGTTTGTCTCCTTGCAGTCCAAGGGACTCTCAAGAGTCTTCTCCAGCACCACAGTTTGAAAGCATAAATTCTTTGGCCCTCTGCCTTCTTTATGGTCCAACTCCCACATCTGTATATGACTACTGCAAAAGCCATAGCTTTGACTGTTCGTATCTTTGTTGGCAAAGTGATGTCTCTGATTTTTAATACCCTGTCTATGCTTGTCATAGCTTTCCTTCCAAGGAACAGGCATCTTTTAATTTCATGGCTGCAGGCATATTCTCCAGTGATTTTTCAGCCCAAGAAAACAAAATCTGTCATTGCTTCTACTTTCCCCTCTTCTATTTGCCATGGAGTAATGGGACCAGATGCCATGATCTTAATTTTTTTCATGTTGAGTTTTAATCCAGATTTTTCACTCTACTCTTTTACCCTCATCAAGAGGCTTTTTAGTTCCTCTTTCACTTTCTGCTATTAGGGTGGTGTCATCTGCATCTCTGAGGTTGTTGATATTTCTCCCTGTAATCTTAATCACAGCTTGTGATTCATCTAGTCTGGCATTTTGCATGATGTATTCTGCATAGAAGTTAAATAAGTAAGGTGACAATATACAGCCTTGAAAAATTCTTTTTCCAATTTTGAACCAGTCTGTTGTTTCACGTCCTGCTCTAGCTGTTGCTTCTTAACCTGCATACAGGTTTCTCAAGAGACAGGTAAGGTGAAATGATACTCCCATCTCTTTAAGAGTTTTCCACAGTTTGTTGAGATCCACACCAGTAAGGACCTAACAGAAGTAGAAGAGATTGAGAAAAGGTGGCAAAAATGTACAGAAGAACTATGCAAAAAATGTCTTAATGACCTGGATAACCACAATGGTGTGGTCACCCACTTAGAGCCAGACATCCTGGAGTGTGAAGTTAAGTGGGCCTTTAGGAAGCTTTACTACCAATAAATCTAGAGGAGGTGACAGAATTCCAGCTGAGCTATTTAAAATCCTTAAAGATGATGCTGTGAAAGTGCTGCACTCAATATCTCAGCAAATTTGGAAAACTCGGCTATGGCCACAGGACTGGAAAAGGTTAGTTTTCATTACAATCCCAAAGAAGGGCAATGCCAAAGAATGTCTAAACTACCATACAGTTGTGCTCATTTCACATGCTAGCAAGGTTGTGTTCAAAATCCTTCAAGCTAGGCTTTAGCAGTACATGAACCAAGAACTTCCAGATGTACAAGCTGTGTTTAGAAAAGGCAGGGCAACTAGAGATCAAATTGCCAACATTTGTTGGATCATGGAGAAAGAAAAGGAATTCCAGAAAAACATCTACTTCTGCTTTGACTACACTGAAGTCTTTGACTTTGTGGATCACAGCAATGTGTGGAAAATTCTTAATGAGGTGGGAGTACACAAAATAATGCCCTCCTTCAAATATTTTAATTAAAACAAAGAAACTTTAGACAAGCTTAGTTATTAGCATGCAGTATAAATTTGAAAGACTGTTCAAAAATCTATTTTTGCTTTATTTCTAAGTTTTCAATTGTTTTAATCACCTGTTTCCTAAGGAATGACAGTTACATTGAGAAGTGGGACCTCGGAGCCTATGTCCTGACCGCCTTGCAGCTGTAGCTACACCTGGTCTTTGAGATTCAAAGGGACAACCTGGATGCAGCCTGACCTTTCATGTGGGGAACAGGAAAGGAAGCGTGGCACATGAGAGAATTCCCATGTCCTGCTCTACAAGGGCCAGGTTCACTTCAGAACTTGGTGCTGGCATTCTTAATAAGAGAGGTTCTGACACTGCCCTCATCCATCCCTCTGTCTCACCCAGGACCTGTGGTTTTCAGAGTGACCTTACCCTCTGGAACTGTGAAATTGGCTCTGAGCAGAACTTCTGGGCCCTAAAGAGCATCACAGGAGTGTGAGTGCAGAGGAAGAGGAAAGGGAAGAGAACCAAGAGGTGCTTTGGCTAAAACATGAGCCAGCAGGGAGCAGAGGTCTGGCCCCCTGGGGGGAACAGGTTCTGGGCCTCTGCCGATGGAGGCCATCTAGCTTCACAGACATATGAGTGGACGTAAAATTCTCCAAACCAGGCTACAGCAATATGTGAACCATGAACTTCCAGATGTTCAAGCTGGTTTTAGAAAAGGCAGAGGAACTAGAGATCAAATTGTCAACATCTGCTGGATCATGGAAGAAGCAAGAGAGTTCCAGAAAAATATCTATTTCTGCTTTATTGACTATGCCAAAGCTTTGGACTGTGTGGATCACAATAAACTGTGGAAAATTCTGAAAGAGATGGGAATACCAGACCACCTGACCTGCCTCTTGAGAAATCCGTATGCAGGTCAGGAAGCAACAGTTAGAACTGGACATGGAACAACAGACTGGTTCCAAATAGGAAAGGGAGTACGTCAAGGCTGTATATTGTCACCCTGATTATTTAACTTATATGCAGAGTACATCATGAGAAACGTTGGCCTGGAAGGAGCACAAGCTGGAATCAAGATTGCCTGAAGAAATATCAGTAACCTCAGATATGCAGATGATACCACCCTTATGGCAGGAAGTGAAGAAGAACTAAAGAGCCTCTTGATGAAAGTGAAAGAGAAGAGTGAAAAAGTTGGCTTAAAGCTCAACATTCAGAAAACTAAGATCATGGCATCCAGTCCCATCACTTCATGGCATTTAGATGGAGAAATAGTGGAGACAGTGGCTGACTTTATTTTTCTAGGCTCCAAAATCACTGCAGATGGTGATTGCAGCCATGAAATTAAAAGACACTCCCTGGAAGAAAAATTATGACCAACCTAGACAGCATATTAAAGAGCAAGAGGCATTACTTTGTCAACAGAGGTCCATCTAGTCAAGGCTATGGTTTTTCCAGTAGTCATGTATGGATGTGAGAGTTGGACTATAAAGGAAAGCTGAGTGCCGAAGAATTGATGCTTTTGTACTGTGATGTTGGAGAAGACTCTTGAGAGTCCCTTGGACTGCAAAGAGATCCAACCAGTCCATCCTAAAGGAGATCAGTCCTGGATGTTCACTGGAAGGACTGATGTTGAAGCTGAAACTCCAATACTTTGGGAACCTGATGCAAAGAACTGACTCATTGGAAAAGACCCTGATTCTGGGAAAGATTGAGGGCAGGAGGAGAAGGGGGTGACAGAGGATAAGATGGTTGGATGGCATCCCCGACTCAATAGACATGGGTTTGGGTGGACTCTGGCAGTTGGCGATGGACAGGGAGGCCTGGCGTGCTGCGGTTCATGGGGTCGCAAAGAGTTGGACACGACTGAGCTACTGAACTGAACTGAAAGAGGGTGGGTTTCATCCTTATCTCAATTTATCACCTAAGACACACATTTTTACATTTTTAACAGCTCTGAAATCAGAATGCACCACATAGTTGCTGGAATTTCATAATTGAATTGGGAGCATTTTCTTCTTTCTTGGTAATGTGTAAGATGGTGGTATATCTTATGATTGATAGGAACTGGGTGTGTATCTATGAAATGTGAATGAATTTGTGAGAGTCTGAAACTGACAATGACTTCACATAAATTCCATAGGCAAGAATACCACTCCTGGGACTTCTCTGGTGGTCCAGTGGCTAAGACTTTGAACTCTCAATGCAGGGGACTTGGGTTTGATCCCTGGTCAGGGAACTTGATTGCATAAGCCACAATGAAGTTTGAAGATCCCACATGCTGCAACTAAGACCTGGAACAGCTAAATAAATAGATAAGTATTAAAAATATAAGGGGACACACACACACACACACACGTGCTGTACTTAGTTGCTCAGTCATGTTCGACTCTTTGTGACTCCACGGACTGTAGCCCACCAGGCTCCTCTGTCCGTGAGGATTCTCTAGGCAAGAATACTAGAGTGGGTTGCCATGCCCTCCTCCAGGGGATCTTCCCACCCCAGGGATCAAACCCAGGTCTCCTGCGTTGCAGGCGGATTCTTTACCAGCTGAGCCACCAGGGAAGCCCATAAATATATATATATAATGTCACTCCTGTCACTTTAACTTGGGGTAATAGGTTTCTTCACAAATAATAATGTCTTTTAGAAACAGTTTACTAGCACACAGCGAATAGGTTTAACAGTGTTGCAGAGTGGGCTGAACGGTGAAGATCCACACAAGGAGTCCTTTCCTGACCACTGGACACCAGACAGTGAACTTCTGTTCTACCACGTGGATGTCAAAGCGCTTAATTCTCTTGACTCTCTCAATGCATAGGAAAGATCTAAGAATCTAAGTGCATGGCTGTCTCTTTCCTTCATCTAAACTCAAGGAATCCAGGGCCTTCCTTCATGCAAATCTTCTTTCAAATAGCATCTAACTCAGCAGCAAAGAATGAGCACAAACTTATAGATTAATATCAAATTTTATTGCAAAACATTTTATAAATAATGTTCAAATGCATGTCTTTTTACATAAAAGGAAACTTTCTTAGTCACTGAAAGAATTATTTAAAGGAATAATTTGAACATATGATTGTAGTAAGATTCTCCCTGATATATCTGTATTTCCCTGATTTATTTGTTTCAGTAATGTATCAACATTTTAGGCTTACTGAAATGAATCGTACAGATATTAAAAAAATTTTTTACTGAGTTCCTTAAGAATTTTAGGCTTTTAAAAATTGAAGTAGAGCTGACTTACACTATTAGTTTCACATAGTGATTTAATATTTTTATAGATTATACTCTATTTAAAGTTATTATAAACTACTGGCTATATTCTTTGTGCTGTACATTACATCTTTATAACTTTTTTTTTTTAAACCAAGTAGTTTTACCTCTTAATACCCTTCACTTATCCTGCTTTTCCTCCCACCCAATGGTAATTAGCTTATTTTCTGTATCTGAGTCTGCTTCTGTTTTGTTTTATTTTCAAAAGTTAATTTATTCTCATTTGATAGGTTGATTTTTCCCCTCTTCAGTCAAAGTTAAGAACCCAGTCATCTACTCAGAGAGGAGTAGGACTTGGTAAGCAGAGGGAAAATATGAATCGAAAAACACAGGACCAGAGGGATTTTAAAATATTTATTGCGGCAAAGTGACTCATTCAGAGCAATGATGTCCAAACTTCGAGACCAAGTTCAAGCCCAGCCAGAGTAGCTAGGTGAGGTCTTGTCCCCCAGGTGAGACTCATCAAGGGGTAGACAAGACTGAGGGATGAGAAGCAAAGGGCTGGCCCACGAGCTGCCGGTTACTCAGGTGGTGCTTGGAGCCCAGGTGGGAGGCAGCTCCAGGGCGGTGGCAACAGCTGGAACAGCGATGTCACAGTCAGCAGAGGCCACAGCAGCCCTGGGACCAGGGCTACAGCTGGAAGAAGACACTGGAGCCGGGCATCTTCGGAGGGCCTTTAGCGGGACACTTTGGGAGGCGCTTGTTTGTGGGCACTTTAAGAGAAGGCTAGCAAGGCTGCTGGGTTTGCTGGCAGGACATCTAGGTGGGAGCAGTCAACCTAAAACCCAGAATTTTTATGGATCTGTGAAGTCATAAGCCAGTGTTTCTTCCTTTGGGATTGATCCCCAGGTTGCTGATATCTGGAGGTAATCACAAGTGTACACACACATACACACACATTCAAGCCGAAGTCCCCATCTTGTTCATTGAAAATGAATATATCTCTAAGATATAGCACAGTTCTGCTCACATAAATGTCCAATAAATGTAGATGGAACACTAAGTGGAAGCTCTATGAAGACAGGGATTTCAAGCATCCTTCCTCTAGTTCTGCGCGCTTTAGATTCCAGTGTCTAGAACAGCAACAGGTAATTTGTAGGAGCACAATAAATAATTATTGAATACACAAATAATACATGAATGAATCAATGAGCAAGAAAAGGGGGTGAGGCAGGTAGTTATATTCAAGTAGAGAAGAGGACCACAGATGGCATTTTGTGGCAACACAGGGTGTCACCAATTTCTCCGGGTGCACCTGCCCTCTCTCTAAGCTTTCATGAATGCCTCTGTGAGAGGTCAATGGCCTAGGCTATGCCTTCTCCAGCCAGTTATCTCATTTGTCAGAGGCCAGACACTGGCAAGAATTTAAGCCTGTTAATTACACACCATCCAGTTTTAGGGGGTTCCTACTAGACCCAAGGCAGAATCTCTTCTCCTTCATCCTCCCTTTCCTTTCCTTGTGATTTCCAAAACTCACACTGTCTCAGATGTGTTCCTGCTAGGATCCAAAAGACCCACCCCTAGTCAGACTAAGATGTGGACCAGGCAGTGCCTGAGGTTCTGAGTGGATGAGGAGCAGGTACCCGAGGTGTATTTCATAGGCTCTCACCTGACCAGGCTCCAGAGGATCCTGGCTCTGGAAAGAGCAGGAAGCGGCTCACCCCACACTGGGGCCAGCAGAGTAATTCTTGACATTTTGCTCCCTGACTGTTCATCCCATCCTTCCTAGGGAGCACCTGAGTAACTTCTGAAGCTGGAGAACTGAGCCTCAGCAGGTATATTCTTTCCTGGGCTAGGATTCCATGAAGCAGCAGGAGGATTCCTAGCCACTGGGTTGACAATCTGGTTTTTCAGAACACTATGATCCTATTCTTTTTTCAGTTCAGTTCAGTCACTCAGTCGTGTCCGACTCTTTGCGACCCCATGAATTGCAGCATGCCAGGCCTCCCTGTCCATTTGGAAACATATAAATAAATAACTTTCTTCTTGTTCGAATTCAGCCCATGATCCAGTTTCCTTGGTCCTTAAGAAAATGCCTCTTTAAACTCATGGGCCAGCTGCGGGCTTTGAGCTGGGGGCAGCTTTCATGATGGTTGCTTTGCAAATTCCTATCTGTTTTCTTCTGTGTCTCTGTCTCTCTCCAGTGATCTAATGAACATGGAGGTAGAGGCTACAACAGTTTAGGAACTACTGCCTGGACTGATTTACTTGCTGGGTATATACTAAAGGATTATTTGAAAACAATGCTGCCTTACTGTGGGCTTTCCAGCTGGCTCAGTGGTAGAGAATCAGCCTGCAATGCAGAAGATGTAGGAGATGTGAGTTTGATCCCTGTGTCAGGAAGATCCCCTGGAGGAGGAAATGGCAACCCATTCCAATATTCTTGCCAGGAAAATCCCATGGACAGAGGAGCCCGGTGGACTACAGTCCATGGGGCTGCAGGGTCAGATGCAACTGAGCAGGCACCCACACTGGTTTAAGGTTGACAGGCCATGTTTTCATGCCACTGTGTATGCTGTCTGCATGCTCAGTCACACAGTTGTGTTCTGACCCCATGGACTGCAGCCCGCTGGGCTTCTCTGTCTATGGGATTTTTCAGGCCAGAATACTGGAGCAGGTTGCCATCAGATCTCCCCAACTTAGGGATCAAACATTCACCTCCTGCATTGGCAAGAGGATTCTTTCATGTTGTCACTTTTCTACAGTCCTCACAATAACCAAAGGAGCTGCATCACACATTTTTTCTAGATGGTGATGGGGAAGCTCAGGGGGCCAAAGGCTGAAAACAAACAGATTCCTCAACTCCGCTTCAACCCCACTGCTCTTTTTTAGTCCACACCACTCACTGCTCCCTGACACACCCCTGAACCCAGGTCTCTCTTACCCAGGAAGTAGAATCCAAGTCTGGTCTTTCTGTTAGAATGTCTTATTCCAAAGGGGACCCCTGAAGAGAGGTCAGAGAGAAGCTCTGCCTTGCTTTCCCTCTGCATCCTGCTTCACCTGTAAGGGCTGCACTTGTGCTGTATTTTTCCTCTCCAGCTGCACATAGACCTGCTGGGGCCAGCCCTGGGCAGGGAACGAAAGGCAGCCTCTGCTCTGACTCTGGGCCGACTCTTGCGGCCCCATGGACTGTAGCCTGCCAGACTCCTCTGTCCATGGGGATTCTCCAGGAAAGAATACTGGAGTGGGTTTCCATGCCCTTCTCCAGGGGATCTTCCCAACCCAGGGATTGAACCCAGGTCTCTTGCAATGCAGGCGGATTCTTTACTGTCTGAGCCACCAGGGAAGCCCCTCTTGGGCCCAGCCCGCATGAACTCAGCCCATGATCTTCTGTTGATGAGCTGAGCATGGGGATGCTTTGAAATTTGACCAGATTCTAAGGAGCACCCACAGGTATCTCCTTCTCATTGTTATCTGACCCTCCTGTGGCCATGCAGGCTTCTCTCACCTGCTCCCCACATTCTACTCAAAGTTGATGCATCTGTTCTTTTCTGGAACACATTTCTCACAGCTTCCTTTGGCATCTGGCCTCTTCATATGAGAACAAAGAGCCTGGGGAAGGAGTAAAAATCTGAGACCTGCTTCTAATCTTAGTGTTACTGAGGACCTTGGAGGGCTGATGACCTTGTCATGCTCTGGGTCTCAAGAAGGGCAAAGAGTAAAGGGAAGAGGAGGTGAAAGTGATGGAGGGAAGTCCCTTCTGCACAGGGAAGGGTCATTAAAAGCTTCTCTGGTCCAGCAGAGAGTTCTGAGGTCCTGAGGCAAAGGGAATGGAGATGGGTAACCAGATAGGTGTTTGCCTTGATTCTCTCACCAGTGGGGCAGCAGTCTGGAGGTGAGATAAGTAATCAGGTGAGAAGAAAGCAGGAAACAGCAATCTTTTAACCTAAGTCATACTTAGTGCTGTGGAAGGAGCCAAGACTCCTTCCAAACTTTCCATGGAAACAAAAGGGATCCAGGGGTTCTCATCTGTCTGGTGGAGAAGGAGGAGCTCACGGTGTTGGTGGAAAGTTCCCTGGAGTGTGGGAACTTGGGAAGTGGGAGGCAGACCCTAGCCAGGATGAAGGGAGTTCTGCACCTCTACAGTTGAAATCGGCTGGGCTCCCGATGACAGGATGTCTGGAAGCCTCAGCTGGGGTTCGGGAAATCCTCAGCTCCCGAAGGAGCTAGAGTGACCTGGGAGGACACCGGGTCTGTCCAGGCCATGGCAACAGAATAAATCTGACCACAGATTTCACTCTTGAGCCCCAGGCCAAGAACTCTGTCAATTCAGTTCTCCAACAGTTCAGTTCAGTTCAGTTCAGTCACTCAGTTGTGCCTGATTCTTTGTGACCCTGTGGACCACAGCAAGCCAGGCTTCATCCATCTTCAGGTCCATCACCAACTCCTGGAGCCTACTCAAACTCATGTCCATAGAGTCGGTGATGCCATTCAAACATCTCATCCTCTGTCATCGTCCCCTTCTCCCACCTTCAATCTTTCCCAGCATCAGAGTCTTCAAATGAGTCATTTTGCCAAAGGACTACAGTTTCAGCATCAGCATCAGTCCTTCAACAGTAGGGGGCAGCAAAACTCCAAAATCCAACAGTAGACTTTCAGCTTCTCTGGATCTGTGGCTTCCAGGCCATATAAGCATCTCTGCTAAAGAAACCAGATGCCAGCATTGGCAGCACAAGGGGGAGAGGAGTAAAAAATGTTAATAGGGAAGTAAAAATTCCTTTGACTGGATAATTTCCTAAAATGAGATTTTTCTTACAAGAGATAGAAATATAGACGGCTAATCAGTAATTTGAAGTGTGTTTTCCCTTTTATCCTCACCCGAAATGGGCCAATTGCTCAAGAAACATTATATTCATTTAAATTAAAGAAGCTCCTAATTCTCTACACAGTTCAGTTTAGCATACAAACCTTGCCACCCTTCCACATTTTATATAAAACTGGTCACCTTGCATCCTGATCTCCTGTACACAGCCCAGCAGGTGTACAGCCGTCTCCACTCTGGGTGCCTCCTGCTATCTTTGCTTTCCTATGTCCCACCCACTTTAGGTCTCAGGGGCAGGTGTGGAAAGAAGTGTGTTGTGTCTCATCACTTGGCCCTGCATGACTCCCTCCCCTGACCCTTGACCCACTTACCCATCCAACATGATCTAGCTCAGCCCCACCCCTCCCAGAAGGCTTCCTGACTCCTGCTTCAAGTCACTCCATCTCATTCCCCAACTAGTCCCCACTGCGCTCTCTCCCTAACCTGCTAGAACATAATCTACCACATTCACATGGGCACTGTTCTCTTCTTCTAATGTGATTTACTTGGACTAATGCAATAGTTATTCTTTGATGCAGTAGTGCATACTAACCAAAATGGAATGTTAATACAATTCTTTATCTGAGTCAGCAGCAGGAAGACTTTGGAGCTAAACCTTCCAAAGCCTCTTACTAAGACCCTAGCAGTTCCTTAAAATTTGAGATGTAAGTTTAGTGGTTTTCGCCCTTTTAAAGTGTGCAATTCAATGATGTTTAGTATGTTCATAAGGCTTTGCAACTATCACAATTATTTGATTCCAGAACATTTTTATCACTCTAGAAAGAAAGTTATTGGCAATTACTCATTCCCCTCATTTCTGTTCCTGCCCTCTGACTCCTCACCCCTGTCGCCCGGCAACCACTAATACACTTTCTGTATGGATTTGCCTATTTAGAAATTTGTATAAATTGCATCATACAATATGTAGTCTTTCCTGTCTGGATTCTCTTATGTAATGTAATGTTTTCAAGGTTCATTGAAGTTGTAGCACATGCCAATACTTATTTCTCTTTATGGCGGAAAATTATTTCATTTTGTGGACATGCCACATTTTGTTTATTAATGAATAATGACTTTTTGGCTATGAATATTCATTTATAGGACAAGTGTTTATACACACACACACACACACACACACACACAGAAATAGTATGGATGACCTTTTAAGAAAAATAACCGACTAACTTCTCCCTGGGTGGAGAAGGTTGCCATGTAAGAAGGGCAATAATCATGTATGTATCAGCAATAACTTCTGATAGTGGGGAAAAGGCTCTTGGAACTTATTGCAAGTTTGAACTCAGTATTTATACTGAGTTATGTATCAATTAATCAAATCAGATACTTCAAATTGCTATATTCAATCTCTTTTGGGGCTTCCTTGGTGGTCTGGTGGTTAAGACACTGAACTTCCACTGCAAGGGGTGTGGGTTCCACCCCTGGTTGGGGAACTAAGATCCCACAGTTCAGCCAAAAAATAAAATCTCCTTCTTGTCCATTAATAATATCTCTGGAAAATCTTTTTTTTAAAAATTACTTTCAGGGATTAAAGACTTCTGTCTAGCACAATTTAAAGGTTTTTTCTTGCCTCGTGAGCTCAAACCTAACCCATGGCCCAGGAACCTACAGTATGTAGGGCGAAGTGGATGGCCTGAACATCCACTTTCCCACATGTTCTCTCCTCCCTCTGTCATTGTTCTTCTTTGGGGCATCTTTTCTTCTTCTGTGTGTTGGGCTCCCAGTAGATGGATTGGGCTGATGCTGTTGTAACTTAGCCTTTATAACCAGGAATGTTCCCCAAACTCCAGGGGAACATGGTAAGCTCTTCAAAACATTCCCTCACTGGTCTCTATTCTGGGACGTAAATTTCTGCGGCACATCAAACATCCATGGGATTGGATGTATCCATGACACTTTCCCTCAGGTGTCACTGATCTCTGAGTGGTGTCTTTGTCCTTTGGCTTGAGAGATGGGAAAAACTAACCCTTCACACTCCTGATGGGAGAAAAGGGCAGTAAGCCACAGCTATTTCCCCAGAGATATAAATTCCTTACTTTAAGCAACCTTCCCACTTCAGGGAATGTTTCTAGAACGTCTCATCCAGTCTTTAGAGGCTGGTGGGAGGGGTCAGTGGTGGTCTCAGGATGGCTCTCCCCATTCACAGCAAGCCTGGAGAAACAGCTGCAAATTCCCTGGTGCTTCAGTGGAATGCTCAGGTGCTTTACAGAGAAGGTGTGCTGGGGATTATAGCTTCCTGGTGCCCAAGAGGCAAAAGCTTCTGAAGTTCACTCTATATAAATTGCCTCCTGTTGCTGGTCCCTGAACCTCAGCATAATCTCCATCTATTTTCTAAAGTTTGCTGAACCCTGCTCAGGGTAGGCGTGGATCTTAGTTTGTTTCTGCTTCATCTCCACCCTTGTCTCCCTTTCCATGTATATCAGTGATGGTACAGGAGTCACTTTTGGTACTCAGGGGAGGCCAGTCTTTTGCTATTATGGGCTGAGTTGTGACCCTACAAATTCATATGTTCCTAACCCCCGGGACCTCAGAATGTGACTATTTGGAGATGGAGCCTTTAAAGAGGTGATTAAGGTAAAATAATACCATTGAAGTGGTCCTTAATAAAGGACTGGTGTCCTTATAAGAAGAGATCAGGACCCAAATGCACACAGAGGGAAGACCATGTGAAGACATAGGAGAAGGTGGCCATCTCCAAGTAAAGGAAAGAGGTTGCAGAAGAAACCAACCCCATGGACAACATGATCTTGGACTTATAGCCTCTAGAATTGTGAGACAATAACTGTCTGAGGTTAAACCACCCAGTCTGTGGTACTTTGTTATAGCAGTCCTAGCAAGTGGATACATCTATTTTCCAAGGTTTCCAAACTTCCCTTCAACTCAGCTTCTCCTCTCTCTATTGTTCTTTCTTATTCTGCAGCCATGTCACATACTTGCCCAAGTCTCTTGAATCAACCTGTATGCCCCCCAAAACGGTGTTAACACTTCACTCTGGTGACATCCAGGTTGACATTCCAACTTACTTTTCTAACACTTTGGACAGTAAGGGAAGACGGAATCAAAGGCATGAGTCCAGAACTGGTGGTACATTTTGATGATGTTGCTGGATTCTGGGGACAGGACCTAAAGAACAGAGACTGCACAAACATTACTACAAACCTCCTTCTTATAGGCCTAATGTCATGCTACCAGTCCCAAACAATCGGAATTGACTGTACTTTCCTCTACAAAGCATGCAAATATGGTCTGCCTTCTATTTATTAAACCTGGTTATAATACCAAACTCTTATATGATGCTTACATTTTATGTAAGACACTATTTAAAGTGCTTTAATAATTAGTATGGCTCATAATTAATAATTAACATGGCCCCAAAGAATACATGCACCCCAATGTTCATTGAAGCCTTATTTACAATAGCTAAGACATGGAAGCAACCTAAATATCCATCGACAGAGGAATGGATAAAGAAGATGTGTTGCATGTATACAATGGAATATTACTCAGTCATTAAAAAGAATGAGATAATGCCATTTGCAACGACATGAATGGGCCTAGAGATTGTTATACTGAGTGAAGTATGTCAGACAGAGAAAGAGAAATATTGTATGATATCCCTTACAAGTGGAATCCGAAAAGAAATGATACAAATGAACTTATTTATAAAATAGAAACAGACTTACAGATTTAGAGAACAAACTTATGGTTGTCAAGGGGGAAGAATGGGAAGAAAGGATAGGGAGTTTTCAGTTGATATATACACACTGCTATATTCAAGATGGATAACCAGCAAGGACCTATTGGTAACTCTGATCAGTGTTACCTGGCAGCCTGGATGTGAAGGGAGTTTAGGGGAGAATGGATACCTGCATATGTATAGCTGAGTCACTTTGCTGTTCACCTGAAACTATCACAGCATTGCTAATCAGCTATAGTTCAATATAAAATTAAAAAATAAGTGCTTTTGTAATTAGTATATTATATGTAATATATTTTAATATTTATCATATTTATATAAATTATATATAGTTTATTTAATATAGATACTATAACTTATGCAATATACATTTATATTATTTATTAACATATTGTGTAATATAATTAATATTTATCACAAATACAGAGTATATACTAATATAGTTATATAATATGAATATTATAAATAAATTATATATTCCATCACTGCAAATATTTTAAATAACATATTAATAAGGTATTTAATATAATTTATAGGAACCATTTTATAACATCCAAGTTCCAGAGAAATAAAGTATTTTTTTTACTGGAATATAATTATTTTATATATTTAACACAACATTTTGTGTTGGTTTCTGCTGAACAATGAAGTGAATCAGCTGTACGTCTACATATGGAATCTATAGAATTCGTAAAGAATCTATAGAAGCTATAATGTATACATATATGGAATCTTTCTAGTTTCCATACATATGCATTAATATATGGTATTTTGTTTTTCTCTTTCTGACTTACTTCACTCTGTATGACAGACTTTCAGTCCATCCACATTACAGCAAATGAGCCAATTTCATTTGAAGTATATTAAGAAGAGGTGGCAAGAATACACAGAAGAACTGTACAAAAAAGATCTTCACGACCCACATAATCATGATGATGTGATCACTAATCTAGAGCAAGACATCTTGGAATGTGAAGTCAAGTGGGCCTTAGAAAGCATCACTACCAACAAAGCTAGTGGAGGTGATGGAATTCCAGTGGAGCTGTTTCAAATCCTGAAAGATGATGCTGTGAAAGTGCTGCACTCAATATGCCAGCAAATTTGGAAAACTCAGCAGTGGCCACAGGACTGGAAAAGGTCAGTTTGCACTCCAATTCCAAAGAAAGGCAATGCCAAAGAATGCTCAAACTACCGCACAATTGCACTCATCTCACATGCTAGTAAAGTAATGCTCAAAATTCTCCAAGCCAGGCTTCAGCAAGACGTGAACCGTGAACTCCTGATNCATGCTCATCCAAACAAACACACAGAAATAGTTCATGAACTTGTTCCACATAGAATTGTCATAAACAAGAGACACACCTAGCACATTAGACACTTGGGTGTGACCTGTAAGAAAAGATGATTCTATGAGTTCTTTATGCAACATTTCACTCTCTTGGGTACTCCTGACCCCATTTCAGGGCTGTTTTCCTCTAGAAGGATGACTATCCAATCTGGCCTATGCTCTGACTCTACAGTGACCTGGAGAGAGGGAGAGCCCTCCCTTTCCACTCCCCGACTGGAGTGTCTGGGGAGGCCTTACAAGTAACTGTGAAAAGAAGAGAAGTGAATAGTAAAGGAGAAAAGGAAAGATATAGGCATCTGAATGCAGAGTTCCAAAGAATAGCAAGAAGAAATGAGAAAGAATTCTTCAGCGGTCAATGCAAAGAAATAGAGGAAAACAGCAGAATGGGGAAGACTAGAGATCTCTTCAAGAAAATTAGAGATACCAAGGGAACATTTCATGCAAAGATGGGCTCGATAAAGGACAGAAATGGTATGGACCTAACAGAAGCAGAAGATATTAAGAAGAGATGGCAAGAATACACAGGAGAACTGTACAAAAAAGATCTTCATGACCAAGATCATCACAATGGTGTGATCACTAATCTAGAACCAGACAATCTGGAATGTGAAGTCAAGTGGGCCTTAGAAAGCATCACTACCAACAAAGCTAGTGGAGGTGATGGAATTCCAGT